>CAUYQV010073894.1:0-39701 GCA_963574575.1 Galagoides demidoff | reverse complement strand
GCCTGTGGTCCCAGCTACTTGGGAGGCGGAGGCAGGAGACTCCCTTGAGCCCAGGAGTTGGAGGTTGCTATGAGCTGTGATGCCATGGCACTCTACCCAGGGGGATAGCTTGAGGCTCCGTCTCAAAAAAAAAAAAAAAACAGGAATAGTTTTTCTATTTTTAGTACAGATGAGATGGGAGGCTGGGGCAAGAGGATCACTTGAGCCCAGGACTTTGAGGTTCCTGTGATCTATGACACCATGGCACTCTAACCAGGGGCAACAGAGTAAGACTCTATCTCAAAAAAAAAAAAATCTAAGATGAAAAAATGTCAAAATGCCAAATTTTTAATAAAGGTGGGATCAGTGTTACTGATTTTTCCTTTTGTCTCAGGCACCGGGACGGCTTGCATGGCACAATTACTCTTGTCTTTATTTAAAATGTTGGCATTTTGTTCATCATGGATTTCTGGCATAGATTTTGTTTTTTAAAGATATTGCACTTAAATATTATCTAGCTTGATTACTGAGTTTAGAGGGCACCCTTAAAGGTTGCATCCAAGGCAATTACCTCACTTACCTTACCTTAGTCGAGCCCTACTCCTAGTCATTGTGACACCCAAAACACTGTCACACAAATGTTCCAACTGTGAGAACCTCTAAATGGGGGGGGGGTGATTTTCTCAGATAATTACAAGACAAAGAGAGCCTGCACCATAAACAATGACTCCATGATGGCCCCTTCATCTCACTGCACTCTTGCTACAGACCTGAAAACAAAGAGAGGGCAAAGGGCAGGAAAACTGTACCAGCAGAACTGGACTGCTTTAATTAGAAAAATAACTATCCTAGAAGTCCCACCCTATAGACCTTAATGTATATGTCAATGGTCAGAAGTGAGTCATATGGCCAGCCCAGCTTCAAGAAGCCTGGGGAGGTGAACACTTTTAAGCGGGTACATATCTAGCTTGAATAAAACTGATGTTCTGTCTTTAAGAATGAAGGGAGAATGAATAAAGGATAAACAGAAGTGTCCATCCTGGGGTCTATGCAGGAGTCTTTTGGTGATTGCAAACAGCATTTTCTATACCTATAATGTGATGGTCTGCCTCAGCAGGGCATTTTGATGGTCACTTTTAGAATTCTGGATGAAAACTGAAATGCTATCTTCAGTAGGTTCCATAGAAGTAAAGCCTGAACCAGGGATTTAAGTGCATGTGATTTATTAAGGGCATACTCTCTTGGAGAGTGCGGGAAGCAGCTAATGAACCAAGATGCATTCTCAGGTCAAGTTTAGCCTTGGGCTTATGTAGGAGCTACAGAGTTTAAATCACAGCACATCATTGTCCCACCTTAAAGCAAGCGGGCTGAGCTTTCTGCCCTGGATCAATCACTCATTGGCTGCTCCCTCTTGAGGGAAAGATGACAGTGTAACCTGCGAGATGCAAATCCCATCAACCAAAAGCAAGTCTCCAGAGAAGGTTATAGATGGAAGCTGTTTGTCAAACATTCATCACTGTTCCTCCTATGGTTCTGGGTGGAAACAAGAGTATTTTAATTTTAACACATTTCCCAAAGAACTGAGTTTATTTTCACTTTGTATCATTTGAGAGTATAACCTTAGATATATTGCTAGGATTTTTTTGGAAAAAAATGCATTGGAAAAACTGGCAACAAGTTGAAAATGTCTCATTTTTAAGAAAAATGGTTAACAGTTGTCAACTTGTTTTGTTGAACCACTAATGTAGAAAGCACTTTATAATTTGCTCTGGGTATTAACCTGGATATAGTGCTAGTCTGTAATTCACAATCTCATCAGAGAGGGTAAATATTTCATAGTCTTAGTGTCTCATTTAAAGCTCAATGAATATTTAATTCAACTTGACCAACAAAATAAATGAAAGAATTATGTTGCATCTAGTTAGACCTAGTATGAGCAACCTCTTCATTTTCTCAAGCACTCAGAAGCTAAAATTATTTCAACTTCATAAATATTCTACATAATTTTATAAGTAATTAGGGGCTGCAAAATAGGCTTGAAAGGCACATATTAAATGTTGAGACAAACATGAAATAAAATGGATCTTCAACTTTAAATGCAAGAGAATAGTTTAAAAATTGTGACCTACATTACTTATTCAGTAGTGGATTAGTTTAATATATTGTAAATATCCTCTTTTTGACATGAGCTAAAAATAGAATCTTTTCTTTGGCCCTTGCAAATGAAACATCCTATAAGATTGAGAAGAACAGAAATTCATACATAATCCACCCAAATCAGTCAGCCTAGAAATTGTTTTTAGGTTCTGAGTGCAGCACTGAGCCAGGTACTTAAAAAAAAAAGAAAGAAAAAAGAAAAAAAGGAAAAGAAAGAAGGAAGGGAGAGAGGGATATTGGTCCGTGTTGACAGGAGAGATGGTTTCCTAAGAAAACACCTCCCATGGCTCTGTTAGATCTCTTAGTGTCAGAACTGAACTTCAAAAAATACATGTACTCTAACTGAGCTGTCCTATTGCAGATGACAGGGAGATGTGTCACTTCTACCAAATTTGAGGGCATTTTAATTAGAATCAAAGTATTGCCAACCACTCCATGTTAAAAGCTCCTAAAAACCACCTGGTCAACTTAACATACTACAGTCCTGAGTTATTTTTCAGTTACAAGTTCTAAAATAATCTAATATGGGGGGAGTTGGAGAACAAGAAGCTATGATACAGGGTTGTCTGATAAACATAGCATTATCTATATATCATAGTCCCCTTGTTCTTTTTCCTTTGTGCTTAGTCCTTTCTTAAGATGTTCAAGTGCATTCCCTTTTCCTACTGTTGATATGTCAGTACACAAGTATGTGTGTATGTGTGTGTGTTATGTGTACAGACACACACACATTAAAATGTTCTGATCCTTTTCTAATAAAAGCACCTCTTCCATTCACTTCTATAATTCTTACCATGTCACCAGTCCTTAGAGATGGGGAACCATAATTAGTATGGAGAAAAGAAGAGAGGCATCTTTCTGTTCCCATTTAATGCCACATTCAGAATCAAACAAAATGATCTGGTTAAGGGAAACTCATGAAACAAAAGTAAGTCTAATCAGACTCACAATGTCTACAGAAGGACACATTATCTTGTCCAAGGAAGGAAATGAGAGAAAGACTGGTAAGCATTAGCTAAGAGAGATGAACATTTGGCATCCTGCAACCAATGCACCTGGTCAGCAAAACAGAGCAAGAGTAATTTTTCTTTGTTTGGGGGTACTTTTGTTCTTGAATGTCTTTACAAAAGAACTACTCTTGGTCAAGATACAAAATTTCACTTAAGAGGAAGAAATTCAAGAGATCTATTTACAACATGGTTACTATAGTAATAGCAATGTATTGTATACTTGGAAATTGCCAAGAGAGTAGATTTTAAGTGTTCTCACCACAAAATAATAGGTATGTGAGGTAATGCATATGTTAATTAGCCCCCTTAGCCATTCAACAGCATATACATATTTCAAAACTTCATGTTGCACACCGTGAATAAATACAATTCTGTCAATTTTTTTAAAAGGCAAGGAAGAAACACTAAAAAAAAGGCAATAATAAGTAGAAAAGCCAAAAAAGAGAAAAAAGAATGAGACTTAACACTTACCTTGAAGACTCTTATTTTCTCAAGTCTATTAAATATCTGTAAAATTTTAAGATATTTCTCCCAATGTCATGTGACTTACCTGCTTATCAAAAGTAACCCATGATGGTCCATCTGATGCATCTCCTTTAGGAAATATGCTGTACTTAGGCCTCGCCCTTTGCCCAATAATTATTCGTCCATCTGGCCCAAGTTTATCTTCACTCACTAGCATCCGAACATTATTGCAAACGCCCCAGTTTTGTGATTTGTGGAACTGCTCCTTTTCCACCTGTGAACACAGGAGACAATATAAAATAGCCAATTACTCTTCATGACTTTTCTAATCTCTTGTAAAATTAAACACATTTCCCATCATTTATTTTTCTCATCACAAAATGCATATACAGGCTCGATGCCTGTGGCTCAAGGGGCTAAGGTGCCAGCCACCTACACCTGGGCTGGCAGGTTCAAATCCAGCCCAAACCCGCCAAATAACAATGACGGCCGCAACCAAAAAATAGTCGGGCGTTGTGGCGGGTGCCTGTAGTCCCAGCTACTTAGGAGGCGGAAGCAGGAGAATCCCTTGAGCCCAGGAGTTGGAGGTTGCTGTGAGCTGTGATGCCACGGCACTTTACCCAGGGTGACAGCTTGAGGCTCTGCCTCAAAAAACAAAACAAAACAAAATGCATATAGAGTGGTAAATAATTACAGGCAATTTTTATCCATAATGTTGTGTCACATTAAAATAAATAAATTTGATTTTTGATAAAATAAATTTGATTCATTTTAACAAATTCAAAACTTAGAAGAGCAATAAGAATAAACCTAATGTTCCATTCTATTTAAAACACTTGAAAAGAACTATTATTGCAAGTGAATATTTTGAACATTAACTTGCTAATTGGTCTTTCCAGGAAATGGAAAGGAATGTTATTTGCCAGGAATGTAAATGAAAATAAAGAAGGAAGAAAGGGAGACAGGAAAGGAGGGAGGGAGGAAGGGAAGAAACAAGCTCCACTACTTCAGAGTAAAAAGAAAAAAGAAAAATAGTGTGGTTATTTTCCACAGAAGTTTAAACATTATTTTCCCCAAAGCAGAGAACAAAATCTTCTTCTCATTAAAAGAAATGTAACAGGAAATTCCTCAGAGTTCACATTATCCTCCTAATTGCAAAAACCTTGCCTCCTACCTTTTCCGGTGGTGTAGAGAGAGGAGGGAAAGCACAGATGGAGTGACCAAGGGTTGATGTGATATGAACCAACATCAACTCTCATGCTGTACTGGTGGGAAAGAAATCCAAAACAACTACTTTGAGAAGAAAGATGGCAATACCGGTACCGTGAAAGATATATATCCTATGGCCTAGCAAGTCCACTCCTATACAACTCTCTCGACCTGGGCACAACATTATACATCAGATTATTCATCACAGCCATGTTTGCAAGACTGCAAAATAGGAAACCACTAAAATGTCTACCAGGAGCAAAAAAGATACTTTGTGTTCTCTTCAGAAAATCAAATATTTATACAGAGATCTAAGATTACATGTATCAATATACACAAATCTCAAAAAAATGATGCAAAAAATAGAGGTAGTAGAAGCACACATAAAATCTGATCATTCCACATAGATAAAGACTGAAAATATTCAAAAATCTTGTATTATTTATTAATAATACATGCATGTAAATGATAAGCAGCAAATTCAAGATTGTATAATATCCATGATAATATATCAATGAACACCAATGTGCTCCATAGCCCTGCATTAAAAGTTAAACATATCAGATATAACTGAAGCCCGTTCTCAGAATTCATGGCCCTGCCTCTTTTCCCAGAGGTAACCATTATCTGAGTTTGCTGCTTTAATGTGGACACTTTGCCAGGACTATATACAGCCAGGGCAATAGCTTCTTACAAAGCATGAAGCATTGGCAGTGAAGTCTTAAAGGAGGACTGAAAAGACCTCATTTCCTTTTGTGGTGAAGACATATGGGAAAAATGGGGAGGCAGGGCCATGACAGCTGCCCTGGGCAGATAACAGTCCAGCAGCTCTAAGGCTGGGATAGAAAAGCTAGAAGCAGTGGTTAGACTGGTGAGCAGTAGCCTGGCTCTGTCCCTTAGAGAATCCTGTCACTGCTCTACCATCTCCTTCACATACACACTCACGTCCATGCACATACATGCACACACACCCATACACACTCACTACTATCAGATTACCTTCAATCAGTCCCAGACACCAAAGAGTTAAGCTTAATAAAATGAATAGCATGGGTGGCGCCCGTTGCTCAGTGGGTAGGGCACTGGCCCCATATACCAAGGGTGGCGGATTCAAACCCAGCCCCAGCCAAACTGCAACAAAAAATAGTCGGGTATTGTGGCAGGTGCCTGTCATCCCAGCTACTTGGGAGGCTGAGGCAAGAGAATCACCTAAGCCAGGAGTTGGAAGTTGCTGTGAGCTGTGACACCACAGCACTCTACTGAGGGCAACAAAGTGAGACTCTGTCTCTAAAAAAAAATAAATAGATAAATAAATAATAAAATGAATAGCAGATTAATACAGAATCGTGTAACAGTGTCCCCTCTTCTAAAGTAAATCACTTCAGTTGATCACAACTTCATATCAAACCAGCAACAAATATCTCTTAATCACTTTCTATTGTCCTACCTCTAGGCATGGTGGCTCATGTGGGTGATCCGGGAGACCAAGGCATGAGGAGTTCTTGAGGTCAGCAGTTCTAGACTATTGTCCCAGCTTTGTGCCAAATATACTAGTTAAAATAAGCATTAGACTCAGCCTGCTGCACTGAAGAAGAAACCCACAGTCTCACTGAAGAAACAAGATTTAGCTATAGAAAACAACTTAAAAAAATAAAAAAACACTAAAAAAGTAGAATCAGTACAGCTACCATTTTGACTACTTACTATGAGCTGGACCCTTTACTAAGCATTTTATATATATTTTCTCATGTCACTGTCACAAAACTATTTGATCAATGTTTTTTTTTTTTTGAGATGGATCACTATATCACTCTCGGTAGAGTGACGTGATGTCACAGCTGACAGCAACCTCAAACTCTTGGGCTTAAGAGATTCTCTTGCCTCAGCCTCCCAAGTAACTGGGACTACAGGCACCTGTCACAACGCCTGGCTATTTTTTTATTGTTGTTGTCATTGTTGTTTAGCAGGCCTGGGCTGGGTTCAAACCCTCTAGCCCTAGTATATGTAGCTGGCACCCTACCCACTGAGCTATGGGCACCGAGCCATTGATCAATGTTATTACTGCCATTTTTCAATGAAGAAACCAGGGCAGAGAGGAGACAAGCATACCCAAGGTTACACAGTAACAGGATGCATCTGAACCAAATTCATGTAAAATCAAGCTCTGGTTAAGTTTTCTGACCAGAACTGTACACTGACACACTGGAGTAGTAGTGTTGAGAGTCTGTAGATAATTGGATAGTGTCTTGGGCCTGGAGGAATGGGATGAATTAGACAAGAGAGAAGCCAGTGTATTCTAGGCAGGATTATGAGTAATGTGTCCAGATGAGATGACAATGCCTAGTGCAAGGAGCAATAGAAGAGTGAGCCTAGTAAAAAGGACAAGTTCAAGCTTGGAAGGAGGATGAAATAGAGTAGAATGTATAAGGAAGTCTGTATTATGGAAAGTCTCACATTAAATACCTTAAAAGTCTCTTTCTTCAGGCTGCCTGAATATTTATCAAGGCCTAATACCAGCCAGGACCTATACTAGAGAGTATGGCATAAAGATTAAGTCATAGCCAGAATCGGCACAGACCTGCAACAGTCCACGCCCTCCACACACAGCCAGCCTCCCTTCCCTTACCCTGAAGAGCTTTCTCCCCTACTCACAAGAACTCCATAATTTGTCCATATGTACCTTCCTCTTCAGTCAGACCACATCTCATATTTATAAGGTACCCTGATGCTCATTCAAAGTCATGTCCCTGGTTGGGGTGTACCTCTACACAAACCTCTCTTCTCCCAAGAATCAGCTCATATCTCACAACATAGTCATACACCCCACAAACATCTGGTGAGCATCCATTGGGTGCTAAGTTGTGGTAGCCTCTGGGGACATAGCCTAGGCTGAGTCACAGGTCTCAATCTAGGAATAGATGCCAGTCACTATGGCCCTGGATTTTGCAATGTTTCTTAGATATGACATCAAAAGCAAAAGCATCAATGGGATAAATAAATAAACTTGACTCCATAAAAATTAAAAATTTTTTTGTGCATTTAAGAACATTATCAGGAGAGTGAAAAGACAACCCAAAGAATGGGAGAAAGTAATTTGTAAATCATATATAATAAGTATCTATTGTATAGAATATATACAGAACTCCTACAACTCAGCAAAGACACAATCCAATTTAAAAATGGGCAAGGACCCCAAACACAGCCATTCACATCTATAAATCCAGAACTTTGGAAGGCCAAAGCAGGAAGATCACTTGAGGCAGGAGTTCAAGGCCAGCCAGGACAACATAGCAAGACCCCATCACTACAAAAAATAAAAACTTAGTCTGGCATAGTGGCACATGCCTATAGTTCCAACTACTCGCAAGGCTGAGGCAGAAGGACCTCTTGAGCCCCGGAGTTCAAGGTTGCAGTAAGCTGTTATCACCCCACTGCACTCCAGCCTGGACGACAGAGCGAGACCCTGTCTCGTAAACATTTCTCCAAAGAAGATACACAGATGGCTAACAAGCCCATGAAAAGATGCCCAATTTGTCATTAGCAACATGTAAATCAAAACTACAAAGAGATAACATTTCATACTCACTACGGTGGCTATAATCAGAAAAATGAAAAGTAACAAATGTTGGTGAGGATATGGAAACATTAGAATGTCTTATACATTGCTGGTGGGAATAAAAAATAGTACAGCTGCTGTGAAAAACAGTTTGGCAGCTCCTTATTAAGTTAAACTAGAATTACCATATGATCCAGCAACTCCAATTCTGGGTATATACTTAGAAGAATTGAAAACATATGTCCACAGAAAAAAAATTGTACACAAATGTTCATAGCAGCATTGTCTGCAATAGCCAAAAGGTGTAAACAACCCAGATGTCCATCATCCAATGAGTGGATAAACAAAACGTGGAATAACTGTACAATGGAATATTTGTACAACAGGAATATTATTCTGCTATCAAAGGGAGCAGGGTACCGACACATACTATAACATGGGTGAACCTTGAAAACATCATGCTATGTGAAAGAAGCCAGGCACAAAAGGTCACATATTTCATGATTCCATTTATATAAAAATAGGCAAATCCATACAGACAGAGAACAGATTAATGGTTTTCAGGGACTGGGGAGTGACAGTGTACTGTGTATTAGGTTTCCTCTGGAGTGATGAAAATTTTCTTGAAATAGTGAGGATAGCTTCACAGCACTGTGAATGTACTGAATGCCACTGAACAGTACACTTTAAATGGTTAAAATGGCAAATTTTATGCTATATATAATTTCCCACAATTACAAAAAAAAAACCCAGCCAGTGTGAGAGTCATACATCATGAATGAGCAGTGACAGTCATATGAGCTAGCTATGTGATGACCAAGCCCAGAGATGGGCAGACTCATAAGGCCCTCCCTGACCACAAGTCCATGTGCACATGCATGCATGTTCATTTTGTTTCCCCAACTAGCTGACATTTTTTAAACCCTGGGACTATGATATGCATTTCTTCCCTCTCTCATTTCCCCTCACCATCTAACATTGTTTCAGATACAGGAAGTCCATTAAACTTGAGTGTATATTCACTGGTTGCCAAATTAAAACTTGTGGTCTGGGTCAAATAGGCGACAAAGAGCCATTAAAGCTTCCCAAGAGACACAGGGGAAGGATGAGGACAAATCCACCACGTCTGGATGGATTAGAAGGGGGAGAGTCTGAAGGCAAACAACTTGTAAAGAGACCACTGCCACATCTTAATGTGAGGATCTTTTCTTCTTTTATCGAGACCGACTCTCACTCTGTTGCCCTGACTAGAGTGCCATGGTGTCCTAGCTCACAGCAACCTCAAACTCTTGGGCTTGAGCAATCCTCTTACTTCAACCTCCAAAGTAGCTGGGACTATAGGCATTCACCACTACACCCAGCAGGTTTTTCTACTTTTAGTAGAGTCAGGGTCTCACTCTTGCTCAGGCTGATCTTGAACCTGCCTATAGAAAAAAAAAAAAAGCAGACCTTGGACTCACACTTTCTGTAGGCATCAAATCTAAAACCACTATTTTGTTTTCATTTTTGTCTTACTCTATGATCTTCCACTTCGATCAAATGGTAGGATTTCCATTTACGGTAGGGATATAAAGCTTTCCGGTGAAATACATGTTAGGTTTGGGTTTTTTTTTTTTTGTTTGTTTGTTTGTTTGTTTTTTGAGACACAGGCTTACTCTGTCACCTGGGCTACAGTGCCGTGGCCTCAGCCTAGCTCACAGCAACCTTCAACTCCTGGCCTCAAACAATCCTCCTGCCTCAGCCTCCCAAGTAGATTGGGCTACAGGTATGAGCCACAATGCCAAAATAAGTCTTTCACTTCTTAGAGGAAGCTTTTCTTCAGCCCTGAGTCCTGCTTTCATTCCTGTCTTTCCCATCTTTCGTGTTTCACAAAATACTAGTCTGAGCCACTGAGAGTCCTTTCTCCCCTCCATTCATTCCTGCACTCTGGATTGCTGTGCTATCTCCCCTGTTATGCCCTACCTTTCAGGACAATACACCATTATAGCGTTAGACAGGTCAAAAGCCTGTCTAACTTGAGATGTGAGGTTAAGAGAGTAAATAGGGGCCTGAGCCTTAGAGGTTTAAAGAACACTAGAGGCCAGGCATGGTGGCTTGAGATGTGAGGTTAAGAGAGTAAATAGGGGCCTGAGCCTTAGAGGTTTAAAGAACACTAGAGGCCAGGCATGGTGGCTCACACCTCTAATCCAAGTGCTTTGGGAGACCAAGGTGGGAGAATCACTTTAGCCTAGGAGTTTGAGGCTGCAGTAAGCTATAATTGCACCATGACAGTCCAGCTTGGGTGACACAGCAAGAACCTGTCTCTAAAAGGAAAAAGAGAAGTTTAGGTTCAAGTCTCTTACCCACAAAGAAATGAGGTTGTTTGTTCTTTTCTTATTGATTAGTTCTCTGTGGATTCTAGTTATCAAACTTTTGTTGGAAACACAACCTAAAACACATGAAAAAAATGCTCATCATCTTTAGTCATCAGAGAGATGCAGATGATTAAAACCACTTTGAGACACCACCTATCGCCAATAAGATTAGACCACATCAAAGAATCCCAAAACTGTAGATGTGGAGAGAAAGGAACATTTCTACACTGCTGGTGGGACAGCAAACTAATACAGCCTTTTTGGAAAGAAGTATGGAGAAGTCTCAAGGAACCAAAAATTGATCTACCATTTGATCCTGCAATATCATTACTAGGTATCTATCCAGATGAACATAAATCACTTTACAACAAAGACATCTGCACCTGAACATTTATTGCAGCCCAATTCACAAAAGCCAAGTCATAGAAGCAGCCTAACTGCCCATCTACTCATGAATGGATAAACAAATTGTGGTATATGTATACCATGGAACACTATGAAGCCATAAAAAGAGGGAGACTATACAGTTATGACTTAATAAAACTTAATTTAAAAAAAATAAAAAGACTTTGGTAGGCGACACGTATGGCTCAAAGGAGTAGGGTTCCAGCCCCATATGCCTGAGGTGGCAGGTTCAAACCCAGTCCTGGCCAAAAACTGCAAAAAAAAAAAAAAAGATTGGATTTGAAGTTTGGGATTTTGTTTTAAACAGGGGATATGAAGGATCACTTTGGCCGCAATACAAAAACTGGATATACTGCTTTAGTCTAGGCAAGAAATGACCACAATAATAAAAGCAGAGACAGTAGAAGTGATCAAATTCTGCATATATTTCCAAGGAAGAACAAAAAGAATTTACTGATAGATTAGATACAGGGTGTAGAAAAAGAGATGAGTTGTTGATGATGCCAAATATTTTGACCTGAGCAACCGGAAGAATGGAGTGTTATGTACTAGTGTTATGTGGAAC
This sequence comes from Galagoides demidoff, assembly GCA_963574575.1. Classification (NCBI taxonomy): domain Eukaryota; kingdom Metazoa; phylum Chordata; class Mammalia; order Primates; family Galagidae; genus Galagoides; species Galagoides demidoff. The sequence goes on along the minus strand of CAUYQV010073894.1, from coordinate 28,001 downwards.
TATAGGAGAGAACCTAGGTGAGGGTTCTGGAGGTAGGATGCAGATACAGGAGTCCAGAATTCTATTATGGGCATGTTAAGTTTGAGATAGGACTCAACAAAAAAAGTAGAAATGTGACTATCAAGTGAATATATGAGTTTGAAGTGAAGGGCAAAGGTCAAAGCTGAATATAAGAATTTTATATTTATACATATATATATCAATTGATATATGGTATTTAAGACTATAGTATCAGATTGAACGGTGATAATGCAGGAAAAAAACTCCAAGACTGAGCCTTACGATATCCCAATGTTAAGAGATCAGGGAGATGGAATTAGAATTAGCAAAGGAAACTAAAAAGGAAAAGCTAGTTAGATAGGAAGAACACCAGGAGAGTCCAATATCATGAAAACTGTCAAGAACGCATTTGAAGGAGTACAAATTTGATCACTTCTACTGTCTCTACCTGTGCTAAATGCAACTAATAAGTCATATGAAGATGAGGTTCAAGACTAGACCCCTGATTTGGCAACATGGTTATGGCTGGTAACCTTGAAGAGAATGATTTCAGCAGAGTCATGGGGACAGAAATATCTTATGAACCATATGGCTCTTTGAATAGTTCTGGGTAAGGTACTTCAGATCAAAATTCTTGTGTTTCTAGTATTTATAATTTCCTTAAAATAACCCAAACTCAGAAAAATGTAACAAATAAATAAAATATCATCTAAACATCATATCCTCTTAAAGTCTTCCTTGGCTGCTACAGGTAGAACATTTTGTTCCTGCATGCATCTTCTATTAAAATCTGGATGGAAGAAAAAGTATCCAATGTACACACCACTATTATGAATTTAACTTAGACCTTTTATTGGAAAGCTATAACCTAATAACACCCTAAGAATATGGGGAGGAGGGAGGGAGAGGGATTAGAGAGATCACTTCTGAGGTTTACCTTACAAGGGTACAAGTGAATCTTTCTAAGAGTAGAATATGAACGTTTTAAAATAATAACTAAGAAAATGACATGAAGGCTATGTTAAACAGTTTGATGGAAGTGTTTCGGATTGTGTGTGAAAACCCCACACTGTACCCCAGAAGTGCATTAATGTACATAGTTACCATTCAATAAAAAATATATATATATTTCCCCCTTAGGGACTACATATGAGGGAGGAGGTACATGAAGGGCTGGGGATCCCCACCTGGTGTGGGACATAGGAGCTGCAAATTTAAAAGGAAACTTTTATTAAAAGGTTGTAAATTTAAAAACATTGATTTTACAATGAATGCTTCTTATAATTTTTTGGTGCTTACACCACTGGTGTTGATTAGCAGAAAAAAAAAAAATTACCTTAGGGTGGGGCCTATGGCTCAAGGAGTAGGGCGCCAGCCCCATATACTGGACATAGCGGGTTCAAACCTGGCCTTGACCAAAAACTGAAAAAAAATTTTTTTTTACCTTGGGTTTAATTAATTGATTCCCCTGCAAGAGAAAACAAGAACTACTCCTCTCAGATAAACAGAAGGAGATTGAAAAATAGCCAATGATAAAAATAGTCAATTTTAAGAAAAATTTTGTTTTGCTGAATCCACTTCAGAAATGGAGTTACTACAACTCTGAGGAAGCTAAGGGTAGACAGGACCTGCCTCACTGTCTGGAGTGAAAAGCAGACAAATTTGGATTTGATACCCCTCTTCAGGGGTCCAGTCATGAATTGTTTTGGGTTCAATATTGTACCTCGAATAAACAGTTGATAGTTACTGTACTTGCTGCGATTATAAATTAAGTAGTTCTTTCTTACAAGGAACACAAGAAGGTATTCAGAGTATTTGTCTTGATGTGTACAATTTGTTCATATCTCTGCAAAATAAAAGGTCTTACTCTCTCTGCAAAACTTTTAATACGCTGAATTATCCTCTAACACTGTCTGCCTTCTCCGTCTCTTAGTAGATTGTTCCACCAGTGGGGTGGCTAATCTCAGCACTTCTCTGGTGCTAGGATACAACCTCCCTCTTAGGAACTACCTGCCAGCTTTCTTCTAAAATGTGCACCTAAATCCATATATGATTGGAGCCTTTAATACGTCAAGCACTTGAATGGAATGGCCCCAGCTGGGAGTTGGCACCATGTCCCCTTACTTCAAGAGGAGGTCTTATGTTTAAGCTCTTTGAATGCAATCTCTTATTAGGCTCCCTGGGTATAGTGGATACTTAATAAATAATGATGAGGGTTTAAAAATCTCATTTTACAAATGAGGAGTCAGAAGTGTTTGGCCTATGTGGATTAATGAGTCATCCAGCGAGGCAACGTTTATCCTCAGATCCCCACAGAGTCTATCCAGTTCTACCTGAGGGGTAACGTCAGGTGAGGAGATGAGATGAGTGCATGCCAGCCCAGGAGGGGAGAAATAGATCTTTCAAAAAGAATAAAAGTGTTCATAAATAAAGAGATTTTAGTTGTTAGTCGTAGGGAATAGAAATCTGTTCAATGTTACGATAACACCATGGACAGTCCACAATATGGATGTCAATAATAGTTAGTTTTACAAAATAAACTGGGAAATGAATACTGTGATGTTATTTAAGGATATCTCTAACATGTGAGAAGCAGGAGGAAATAACTTTCAGACCATTTTGCACAAGCACAAGTCAAATCTCTAAAAATCTGCACTCCCTATTTGTAAGGAACTCTGTTCTTTGCCCTAACGGAAGAGCAAAGGGGTGGTTTGAGGTGCGTGATGTGCAAGGAGCTTATGGGCCACGGGGTCAGTCGGGGGGCAGAGCGGCGGGGCAAGAAGAAAAAAAGTAAACAGATGTCTTTATTTCGAGCTTGAGTAAGATAATTATCACCCAGACAACAGAGTGCGGTGGGCATTCGAAGAAGGAGGAGATTATATGTAGGCTGGGAACTAGAAGCTTTGCAGAAGATTTACAAGAGGAATATATTTCTGAGAGACCAAAATAGAGATAGAGGTGGCGGCAGTTTGGGGAAAGCTATCAGTTTTCTGCCATTTACCCAAAGCAAATTATTACGCATCTATCTGGCCAGGGGTGAAAAATGGCTAAAATAAATAAACATGCTTCCTGACTTCTAGAAGCTTCCAATCCGGGCAGATTTATCTCTTTGTCTCATGTTCCCCGAGGGATCCTACCCGCTACTGGAGATCTATTCTGTTATACTGGTGCCATTTCATTATTTCAGCAGTGAAGAAAATCTTTCCAATTTTCACCAATAAGATCTTAATAGGATTACTAGCATTCTGTAAATTGTCCTACTTTCTTTCTAATCTGTGTCCTCAGAACCAGTTATATTGCACGATGACGGAAGTACTACATTTACAGGAAGGCCTTGTAAATGTAGACCTTTAACCCACGAGGGAGCCATGTGCGTCTTCTGGCTGTCCCCACTTCTTCTCTTCTCCATTCTCCATTCCTTCCCTAGAGGCCGTCTTTTCAGACCCACAGAGTCTGGTTCTCTGCCCTCTCTCTGGAAGTTTCACTTTTTCTCACAGGAGAATAATGTTCTTTTTCAGACCATTCTAACAGTTTGCAAATGCAAGACTCTGATACTCCTTTTATAATATGGATTTGATGACTCCAAAGGCAAGGGAGGGGGTGTTAGGAGGCTTCAGTCCTGTGGGTGAAGGCGGTGATGTGACCTTGAATTACAATCATTTTTCCTCTCCGGTACCTGATGGGCACACTTCTTCAGGCTCAGCATCCATTTCTTGTTTCAAGAAAAACTAGTCTATTCCCATATTCATATATGAAAAGGATATTCCCCCTGTTGACATGAGTTTAGCCTTGCCCTTTGTGAAATAACAGCCCTCTAAATATTGCGATGGGAGTGTGGACTCCTGACTCATTTTTATATTACAAGAGTCACCATCCCAGTTCTAATGGGCTCTTTCCTTCCATCTGGGACAGGCGGCGCCAGCTCTATTTAAGTGCTTTCGGCTTCCCAATCCCCCGGATAGAAGGGTATTTGTACTTGGGTTTGTGTGTGGGTGTGGATATAAGGAGGTCAGCTTCTTTCTGAAAAGCTTAATAGAGGGAAGCGCCCATGGAAAGCTGTTGTGTCTTGGACTAGAAATGAGCTTGATTATTAAAATACCAAAGCGAATTCACCATAAAGTGGACGTCTGTTAAGAGGTTGCAGCACATAAATTGTGTGGTGTGTCGCAGATGGCCCAGTGTGGCTTCAGGGTAAGGCCTGAGAGATTAGTTAGCCACGACTTCTGAAACAAGGCTCAGCGGCTCCCCAGGTTACAAACATATCTAATGCAAAGGAGTGCGGAGAGGAATTTTCCTGAAAAAGGAATTTTAAACTGTGTACCCTATATATAGCTCCACACCATTTTCCTCCCCCGGGGAGATGACATTTGTTTTAGAGGTAGATTGGAATAAATTCGCCTCTTCAGGCTGCTCATCAGTATGCAGAGTTTTAGCCAAGAAAAGCCAATTTATCTCCTATAATTTTAACTCTCCTGGAAAGTGCTGGAGTTTATACTTCAATTGCTCAGATAGCCCCCTCCGCTTTTTGTCTGGTGGTGAATAAATACTAAGAATTCCTTATTAAAATCCTCATCTGGCTATTTCTATCAGGGACTGACACAGGTCAAGGTGCTGGCTTCCTACCTGAGGTACTGGCTCCGGGTCTAACCACAGAGACCTCTGTGCCTTTCCTCTAACCACAGAGATTCCTCCTCTCTGCCCTTCCTCCCTCAATGGTCAAGACTTCCCCCATTTCACTATTGCTTTTCTGTCTCCGGGTGGCCTCCTAGGCTGCCTGAGCACTCGGTGACTTACTAGAAGGATTCATAGATTTCAGCATCATACTTACACTTGAGATGTACTGTAGCAGCTCAGTGAGGATACACAGCCAGATTGGCAAGGGAGAATCATGAAGACACGTTTGTCAGGCAGAGGCTGGAGAAATCCCTGTCCTTCCCCTCTCTGTGAGGGGGTCACAAATGGCGTCCTCTCTCTCCAGCAGTGCAATGCATCCATGTATGTGCAAGCTATCTGTCCGGGGAGGACCGTGACTCAGCGGGCTTGAGGGTTTCCATCGGGGGCTGAGCACAGAAGCACCCATACCCACCCAAACTCCAGGTTCTAAGACAGAAATCAGGAAAACTATAACCCAATTTTAGCCCAGGAATATGGGTAAAAGGGGAGAGGGAGGGAAGAGGAGGTGGGAGGATGGGTAGAGGGAGGGTGATTGGTGGGATCACGCCTATGATTTATCCTATAAGGGTACATGTGCATCTTTCTAAATGTAGAATATGAATGTCTTAACAACTAAGAAAATGACATGAAGGCTATGATAACCAATTGGATGAGAGTATTTCAAATTGTATATAGAAACAACACACTGTACCCCATGAGAGTATTAATGTACACAGCTATGATTCAATAAAAAATAAATTAAAAAAAAAGTTTGTCCAGTTAGGTCTAAGCAAACTGGCACAACAGTCAAATCCTAACACTTAGTGAATGTCTCAGAGACCAAGTTTTCAGACACTAGCCAAGGGCTGACCTTGAAAGCTGGACCTTCCCAACACAGCAGCCTCAGGCAGTTGTATCAGCTCTGTCCTGCAAACGTTCCCACATCAGGGATGGTTGCTTCGGAACAAATGATGTAGATTGGAATCCTGTAGACATATCTGGTGTTTGTGCCTTTAACTTTCCTGGTGCTCAATTTCCTCTTTTGGTTAGTGGGTGTACAACCTCGCTGCCAGTCCTTTGACACAAACAATTTAGTTCATAGTAATTTGGTATAAAGTCAGTTGGTTGGCATGACAATTTTGTTTAGTGAATACCTTTCTAAAAAGTAGTTGGAAATGTTTATACCAAAGGGCTTTGTAAACTATACACTGAAATGCTCTACAAAATATTACTCGTGATTGGTTATTCCTAATTTTTTGGCTCCTAGCACGGTAGAACATGTCAGCTCTAGGTATTTCCCAGCTCTGTGGGTGCCCTGGACACTGGGGGACTGGGGGTGGAGGTGCTGCTGCAGGAATATTGCAGTGTGATCTTTGAGAGAATGTTGACCTCATTTATGCCCCACTTGTCTCCCTTGAGAAATGACATAAAGGATACATCTGATCTCACTGACACCAAAGGAGTTAGAAAGACAAATTCCAAATCCAGATAGCCTAGGCTTTAATCCCAATTTTTCCACTTACTGGTTTTGTTATCTTGGGCAAGTGACTTACCCCCTCTAGTCTCAGTTTCCTTATCTATGAAATGAGATTTAAAAAAGCACCAATAACACTGTGCTGTTGCGGGGATTAAATGACCTAATACCCATAAAGCACTTATATCAGTGAATGGCCCTTGGGAAATACCATAGAAATGTTTTCTATTAGTAGTACTAATGTTATTGCTATCTTTAAAGCACTGTGTAGTATAATAGAAAGAAAGCAGGCTTTCAAATCGGATAGATTTGGATTTTTAATACCGGCTCAGGTACTTATTATCTGTACAAATTTCGGGAAGTTACTCAACATCTTTGAACAATGTTTTTATTAGATAAGAAAATGGCAGGGTTTTCAGCATGGATAAAGGCCCTGAGATGAGAAGGATCTTTGCAGAAAGAGGAGCAGAGAGAAGGCAGGGGCAGAGCTGTTGGGGTCTTGTTACTAACAGTGGAAACACTGGATTTTTTCCTAAGAGGAAAGAGGAGTCATTGCAGAGTAGTGAGGAGTATTCTGATTAACACTTAGAAACTGAGTCCAGTGGCGGGACAAGGTTGGAAGCAGGGCCAGCAGGTAGGGGGCCCTGAAAATGAGGCACATTACGCCAGAGGCCAACACTGGGTGGTGGAGGGAAGACTCTGAAATGCATAATTATAAATATTGTTATGACGAGTATTGTTTATTTTAGTAATTACTAATGTCATTAGCATAAAGTAAGTTTCATTTCACTTAGAGCGATACAAATGCAATTTAACCTTTGCCAAACTAATATTTTCGCAAAAGGTCTTCAGTATTTTCGAAAGAGAAATAGCGTAAAGGAAAAACTTTATGAAGCGGCCTTATTTTATTCTCCTCATAGCTATGCAGGAATGAGGCTTATTACTTTTGTGATTTCTCATATTTCCTCATTATAAAACCCCCAACAACTTCGAAGAAAAAGGAGTGTAAACATCTTGGGCGTCATGTGTGCGGTGAGGATTCTGAAAATGTCTCATCAACTTGTCTTCACTGGTTATAGAGTTTTCCTTCAGGACGTCTGCTGCCTGGCCCTCTAATGGGGTGTTGAATTTCCCCAGAGCAGGTGCGAGAGCTCAGTTGTCAGGGTGGTTATGGTGTTTTATGCAGCGAGTTCCATACCCTCCTGTTCCAATGTTTTTCTTTTGTCAGCATTTGATTGGATTCTTTCATCTGTGATTCAGTGTCTGTATTAAACTCCATTTGCTTCCCTGCTCCTTCTCAAGACTTTATTATGTGGAAAAAAGGGCTATGTCCTTTAGGGCTGATTTTCTGGTCTCTAAAAACACTATATAATAAAAAAAGAACATATTTAGAGTTGATGAAAGCATTGGTGCATCACCGCAGGAAGGGGCGGTCAGGAAAGTGGTTTATGATGCTTGCCATGGAAGAATAAAGTCCATGGAAACTTTTAATACCCTGACAGTCCACTGGGTGATAACAGAGAAACACTTCTTAATGTCACATATTTATTCAAAGGGAGGAGACTCTGGACCCACCTGTGCTGTAGTTCAGAAAGTCTTAGAGAGCAGCTGAAGAGCTGAAACCATCTTCCCGTGTGAGAAAACAGACTCCTTTCTCTCCAGAAGACAGAAAAAGCTGAGCTGGTGGTGGTGGTGGGGGGGGGGTTGGTTTTTTTGTTTGTTTTCTTTGAAGGAGACTGCTGAAAGTTGAAGCTTGATGTTTGCTTTTCAACTCTTTGTGATACATTTCTCAGGTCACTTCCTCTCTTATGAAATAAAGGGTTTAATTAAACTATTTCCTAAGTCCCTCCTGTGATCAATGGCCCTTGGTATGGGCTGATTGTTTTTCTGTTACTACTTATGTATGTGAATTGTTCTAGCTCCTCCTGAATTTGGTTATTATTTCTTAAATAACTCAACAGGTAAATTTTCAATCCTTTGTTGTCTTGAAATCTGTTGAAAAGTTTAAATATTTTCTGAATAGAACCTGGTTTTAATGAAGACCATCGGAATGACCGCTTTGATATAAAGACACCGTTTCTATACGTTCACAGATGGGCCACCAGGTATTGTATTGATCTTATTAACATTTTTCAAAGGTCATGTTCTTTTCAGAGTCTACTAATATAAGACTTTTAGAAATGTTTCTTTTTGATTTTTTGTTTTTTGAGTCTTATTCTGTTGCCCAGGCTAGAGTTTCATGGCGTCAACCTCGCTCACAGCAACCTCAAACTCCTGGGCTCAAGTGATCCTTCTCCTTCAGCCTCCTGAGTAGCTGAGACTATAGGCATAGTCTCCACAATGCCGAGATAACTTTTCTGCTTTTAGTAGAGACAAAGTCTGGCTCTCACTCAGCCTAGATTGGAATTCCTGAGCTCAAAGGGTGCTCCTGCCTTGGCCACCCAGAGGATTAGGATTAGCGTGAGAGCAGTTGTGCCCGGCCTAGAAAGGTTTCTTAAAAACAGCAGCGATGGTGTCTAGAGAGCCTGTTGGTTCTCTACTGCATGCCAGCATTTTATGAACACCTCATTTCATCTCCCCCAAAACTTCTTTTTTTTTTTTTTTTGAGCCTCAAGCTATCTCCCTGGGTAGAGCGCCATGGCATCACAGCTCATAGCAACCTCCAACTCCTGGGCTCAAGCGAGTCTCCTGCCTCCACCTCCCAAGTAGCTGGGACCACAGGCGCCCGCCACAAGGCCCGGCCATTTTTTGGTTACAGCCATCATTGTTGTTTGGCGGGCCCAGGCTGGGGATTTGAACCCGCCACCTTAGGTGTACGTGGCTGGCGCCTTAGCCCATTGAGCCACAGGCGCCGAGCCAACAAAAAGTTTTGAAATTAGCCAGGTATGGTGTCTCGTACTACTTGGGAGGCAGAGCCCAGGAGTTTGAGTTTGCAGTGAGCTATGATCACACCCCTACACTTCAGCATGGGCAACAAACCGAGATCCTGGCCCAAAGAGGTGAAAAAGAAATCTGATTATCTAATGTTTATCAACCTTTTCTGCCTAGATTTCAGGTTTAGGTACAAGATAAACCATTAACACATTCATTTTGATTTGCAATTCAAAGGATCATATTATATCTTATGTGTATCTTACTGTGTAAAAGACACAGTGCTTTATTATGACTTAAAAGGTGAAAACCCATCTTGAATCCTAAATAGCCCAAAAAGCCCTTCCACAGTCATCTGCCCACAAACCAGCCCCCACATACCCATCAAGCATCTGACTGCAAGGGGCATGAGTAATCTGAAACGGCGGTAGGCAGTATGCGCAGTGCCCCACCCCCTTATCTGCAGGGGTGTTCCAAGAAGCCCCACAAATATCTGAGGCGACAGATAGCACGGAACCCTACGTTTTCTCCTATGCACACATACCTATGATAAAACTTAATTTATATATTAGGCACAATAAAAGATTAACAGCAATAAAAGACAACAAATATAAGATTAAATTTTAAAAGCAAAGTAAGGGTGACTCAGAACCTAAGTAGTGCAACACTGTACCAGTGATCTGACAACCCAGAGGCTCCGAAGTGACTGAAGGTCAAGTAGCAAGTAGGGCAGGATCTGGGGAAGGGATGAGTGACCCCTGTGCAGGATGTGGTGGGACAGAGCAGGACAGCACATGACATCATCATGCTACTCAGAATGGCACACAATTTAAAATTTAGAAATGACTTATTTCCAGAAGTTTCCATTTAAAATATTTTCAGACCCCAATAAAACTACAGAAAGTGAAAGTGAGGATGGAGGGGGAGAGTCTACTGTATTCACTATTATCCCTGTCAATTAAAACATGTCAGCTCCAATTTGAAAACCAGCTGAACTGACCCTCAGTTAAACATCTGTCCAGAAGTATTTAATCACTCAAAACTGAAAATCTACTAAAGTGAAGCCGTGCTTTTTGGCAGAAGGTTTAAAAAATAACCGAGACACAGTGTCTTCTTTTGTTTATCACTGTACCCCCAAGCACACTGCAGGGGTGCAACACACAGAGATTAAATTAATGAATTAACTATAAGAAAACAGCCAAATCAGGCAAATGCAAAGCCAAATTTATAATTTTTTTTCTTTCCTCATAAGTGCCAAAACATAAAAATTGCCAAAACATAAAAATTTTCTAAACACTCACCTGCCTCTAATCACTATTATCATTCCTAGTTAGATAAATACAGAGGGCACCCCCCCCAAAAGTATGCACATTTTAAGAAAGGAAAAAACTTATTAAATTGGTAATACTCAAATCACCTTTGACTTCTACAAGTACAGAGGTGCTCAACATGACTTGTATCCATCTGTGATCAGTGTGCACTGAGTATTACAATTTCAATAGTTTTTCCTTTCTTAAAATGCGTATACATGTTTTGGTGCCCCTGTACATTTGTAATTCTGGTGATAACACCTAAAAAAAAAAAAAATAGCAAACTGACAAATTTTTCCAATGTCAAAACTGCAAGAATCCAGCAGGTTTTACCTGTTAGATTTTTCTACTTCCTCATTCTTTAGCACTTAATATCATTTCCGATAACATTACAAAGGAAATAGAACAAAAAAAAAATCCTGTGCTCACATCCCAACTAGTAATCCAGGGACCATCTTGGCAGCCTGTTTGCACCACCACCTGCCACCCTGTGTCTGTGCCGATGAGGGAGGCGTGGGGAAACAGAATATTCTGGCAGATGATACATTATCAATTTTCAAAGAATCAGAAGACAACAAAACAAAACCCACAATACCAAACTTAAGTCATGCTTTAAGATCTTTATTATAACCACCACTTGTAAAATGTCAAAATAGAAATGGTGGCTGTTTAATGGGGAGTTGGGGCCAAGAAAATGCCAAATAAAATTTACTTCTCCCTGTCTTCAAATCATTAGGTCCTTTCATCCCGACATGAAAAAAAATAAGCCCACTGTTTCGCTGTGTTCACCAGTCTGTGTTTTCCAAATTTCTCTTCTATATTATTTGTTTAATCAGTAAACTATACTGTTTCCTACACCAAAAATTTGCTGCTCCATTATCTGACCTGTGCACTTTTAAAGAACTGCAATTAGAAGCAGGAAACATTAAAACTTACATTATATTTCAGTCTTATTGGAGAAAATAATCAACAAGGAAAAAATAGCAAATAAGATATGGAGAGTTCCCCTTTCATCAGAAGAGGTCACAGGTAAATGTTTCAAGTTTTCAATGTTTTAATGTTTGAAACACTGGAAACATTTACTGGACTCTGCACAGCATTTCAAGTTTAATAAATACAGTAAGTATTTTACAGACAAAGAATCAGAAGTTTAGAAACCAGTCAAACTTAAACAAGTTAGAGAAAGAAAAATAAAAAAAACCTTGATTCCTGCTTTCTTAAAAATCAGATCAGTCGTTTACAAAAACCTTCATGGGCAGAAAAAGGAATGATCACACTGCAGAGAGCAAAAGTGAAGTGGTAATACCCACACAGCGATAATTTTAAAAGTAAAAACAAAAGAAAACAGGCGGTGCCTGTGGCTCAGTGGGTAGGCGCCGGCCCCATATACCAAGGGTGGTGGGTTCAAACCCGGGCCCAGCCAAATTGCAACAAAAAAATAGCCAGGCGTTATGGCAGGCGCCTGTAGTCCCAGATACTTGGGAGGCTAAGGCAAGAGAATCGCCTAAGCCCAAAAGTTTGGAGGTCGCTATGAGCTGTGACACCACAGCACTCTACTGAGGGCGATAACGTGAAACTCTATCTCTAAAAACATACAAAATAAAAATGGACTAAGCAGCCTGAAAAACATAGTGAGACCCTGTTCCTACAAAACAGCTGTGGTGGCATGTACCTGTCATCCTAGCTACCTGGGAGTCTGAGGCAGGAGGATCACTTGAGCCCAGGAGTTTGAGGATGCAGTGAACTATGATGTCACTGTACTCCAGCCTGGGGGGACAGAACAAAAACTCTTCTCTACACTGCCCATGTCTCTTAATTTAAAAGAAAAAAACCAACCTATTATCATTTGTGGTCTATCTGGTTTGACTTCCTCATGCTGGTAATTCCAAACAGTAGTACAAGATTTTTCTTTGTTCACATTATACAGACAAGACCACAATACAGAATTTAGGAAAATACTACTTTTCTGGCCTTCACAAGCCATTGGTTTACCAATCAGAAAATACATACATTTAATCATGAATACGATTTAGGCTTGGTGCCTAGAAATATTACAGAACTCAAAATGAAATAATTAGCTAGACTCCTGTTTTTCCATCTTTCCAAGCTTATAGTTGCTCAAAACATGAGAATTAAGAAAAAGGTTTAAGGCTCGGCGCCTGTGGCTCAATCGGCTAAGGCGCCAGCCACATACACCTAAGGTGGCGGGTTCGAATCCCCAGCCAGGGCCCGCCAAACAACAATGATGGCTGCAACCAAAAAATGGCCGGGCATTGTGGCACGCGCCTGTGGTCCCAGCTACTTGGGAAGCGGAGGCAGGAGACTCGCTTGAGCCCAGGAATCAGAGGTTGCTATGAGCTGTGATGCCATGGCACTCTACCCAGGGGATAGCTTGAGGCTCCGTCTCAAAAAAAAAAGAAAAAAGAAAAAGGTTTAAATGTCTATTAGTCATACTTTTAAGGACACCTGGAAGGTGAAAAAGTTCTCTCTTTACTGATATTTTTTAATGTCCTGTAATTGTCTTATAAATGAACACTTGTGCTCACTAGTAATTACAATTTTAAAACATGACACTGTGCTTTCTTACAACTGACACTGTTTTCCTTCTGGAGCACAGAGCATTTTTTAAATTATGTTTTTCAATGTATGTATGATGTATATATGCATTTATTCATTTTTATCAGAGACAGGGTCTCAACTCTGTTGCTAAGGCTGGAGTGCGGTCCATCACAGCTCATTGTAGCCTCTAATGCCTAGGCTCAAGTGATCCTTCTGCCTAAGCCTCATGAGTAGCTGGGACCACAGGTGTATGTCACCATGCCCAGCACAACTGACAGCTTCCTGTACCTGATACTCCATGATATTTTCATTATCATAATTGCGCCACTAACCGCCTCAGAGCACTGTTCATAATTGATGACAGTAACTAAGGCACCTCAGCAACAATGACCAAGTTCCCTTCTGGTCACCGCAAAACACCTGGATCTCTGTAACAAAGTGAGAAGAAACAAACCCAAGGTCTAGTAACTGCTTACTCAAACTAATAAAAGGAGGAAGGGGGGATGGAGCGGAGGAATTTGAGAAGAGACGGCATGCTAAATTATTTAATGTGATTCCCATGCTTAGGAAAACACAGAATTCATGCCATCAGCAAGACTCTCAATGCTCCTCAGAATAAAGCCACCATATAAAAAGAATTACTGGATCAAAATATAATATTCATTTCCATTTAACATCCAACTACCCAGAGGACTGAGGTAGTGAGTCCAGGGCTCTATTTCCATGCTTAAAAGCTGAAGTGTGAAGCTAGAGGAAAGGACTGGCTTAGCAGATTAAAATTTAAAAGGATTGCACAGAAGACAGAACAGTCCAAAAAAAAAGAAAAGAAAAGAAAAAGAAGAAAAAATGGTCTTAACATCCCCCAAAATATTATCATAAAATTCTTTCAGCTTTTTCTTTTGACCAAGACAACACACATTTCTTTTTCTCCCCTTTTTTATGACAATGATTTCAAAGACAGATTTCAGTATAGAGATTCCTAAGTCCTGAGCTCCCAGGCCAAAGCCCTGTGGGTTGTGACTCCTTTGTAACAATGAAAATGCATCCTGCATATCAGATATTTACATTATGATTCATAACAGTAGCAAAATTACAGTTAGGAAGTAGCAACGAAAATAATTTTATAGTTGGGGGTCACTGCAACGTGAGGAACTGTATTAAAGGGTCGCAGCATTAGGAAGGTTGAGAACCACTGTCCTCAAGCAACAGCACTGCTCAGTGAGGAGCTCTCCATTCTCCTCCTCCCCAAAGAGTGAAATGGGAGGTCTGATGATGAGATGCACGTGTCCCCATTCCTGTAGCAGTAGAATGGGGGAGTGGGGGGGGGGAGCGGGGATATAAAACTGAAACTTAGAAAAACAGAGTATCTTTACTTGACAAATTACTATTTCTTTTCTTACTGCAAGGTTCAATTCACACCTGCTTGGAATCATGTAACTTCAGATCTGAAAGAGACCCTGGGTATCTATACTATAGTCCAATTTCCTCAGTTCACAGATGAGAAAAGTTAAGGAAGAGGTTCATATCCAGTCACTAGCAAAGTTAGGCTGGATGCCAATCCTCTCGGTTTAATCCAAGCATTAGAGGACAATTCCTCTGGCTATAAATCATAATCATAAACATACGGACCTTTGTATCAAGCTCTCTGCTAAGCCCTTTTGCACGCATATTCTCCTTAATTTTGACATAAACCCAGGGAAAGGTAATATTGTCTATTCACTAGCTGAGAACAATTTGCCTACTCAGTCGGGGTTGATTTGAACCCAAGTCTGGTTCATTTCAAGCTAAGATTCACTCCCTACTCTACAGCCATTACCATAGCCTATAGGGTCCTACTTAGCCTGGTCTCTCCTACCTTTCTGAACTCATCTCCCACTATTCTCCCCTCACCAAAAAAAATCCGACCAAACTTTATCCAAACTCATCCCTGCCTCAGGACCACAACCACCACCCCAGGTCTGTCAGTGCCCGGCTATACCCCTCTCTATCCCTCTCCTCTAAGTCAAACACCACCTCTTTGCCCTCCAGATGGTTCTCACCTATAATCCTAGCATACTGGGAGGCCGAGGCAGGAGCTCTGAGTTCAGGAGTTCAAGACCAGCCTAAGCAAAAGTAAGACCCTGTCTCTATGAAAAACAGAAAAATTAGCCAGGTGTGATAGGGCGTGCCTATAGTCCTAGCTACTCAGGAGTTTGAGGCAGGGGGATCACATGAGCCCAGGAATTTGACGTTGCTGTCAGCTACGATTATGCCACTGCACTCTAGCCCTGGTGATAGAGTAAGACTCTGCCACACACACACAAAAAAATACTAACCACTTCTGCAACAAGGCTTTCCCTAACCACCCAATCTAAAACAGACCTTCTCTCAGACGTATCACTATCTAAAATGATGCTGTTTATAGCTATCTCCCCATCAGAGTAAAAGCACAAAGGCAAAAACCTCCCAGTACAGCGAAACCACCATGATGGCAGAAATGTTCTGCCTTATTCCCTTCTAGATTACCTAATACCCAAAAAGCACATCTGACAAGAGGAGTGGCCCCACCCCCAAGTATGTTGAATAAATGACCATCTGGCTCTCTCCTGTGTCTGAACTCCCATCGCATTCAGGGACAGCATCTTACAATTTAGCAATTGATTACAAATACTGTCTTTTATTTTTCTCTATTTCTTGTGTCTTTTCAACCTCGGCGATAGCTCAATAATTCTCAACTTTGGGCAAGATAATGACTTAACCTGGGCTTACATGATCACCTATAAAATGAAAGCGGCAAAAGTTTAGAATTCAACGCTCTCCCATAGCTAGTACCATGACACTCAAACGCTAGGTTATTGACCCACAGATCTTAAATGTCTTCAATTTTCTGACAACTTTCTACAAAAACACAGCGAGTGTGCAAAGCCAGGCGTTACTCTTACTAGAAACTAAAGAATAACAGCCCCTTTACTGCTGGCATACCTGGGCCTCTTCTCCAACAGCCCACATCCAGTCTGTCTCTTTCTGATTACCCTTTATCTTGACCAGTGCTAACCTCCCTTTTCTGCATTTCTTTGGCACACCTCAGTAGCATCACATTCCTTACTTCTTGGTTGCTGAAGTTTTTGTTTGCTTTCTATAGCTGGATGTGCCCACCGTACTTCCGTGATCTAATAAGCTGCAAAATTCAGGGAAGCAAGTCAGTCAGTGGCATTCGGGACTTGTGCCTTCAAATTTCTACTCCTGGCTCGGCGCCTGTGGCTCAATCGGCTAAGGCGCCAGCCACGTACACCTAAGGTGGTGGGTTCGAATCCCCAGCCCGGGCCCGCCAAACAACAATGATGGCTGCAACCAAAAAATGGCCGGGTGTTGTGACGGGTGCCTGTGGTCCCAGCTACTTGGGAGGCGGAGGCAGGAGACTCACTTGAGCCCAGGAGTTGGAGGTTGCTATGAGCTGTGATGCTATGGCACTCTACCCAGGGGGATAGCTTGAGGCTCCATCTCAAAAAAAAAAAAAAAAAGAATTTCTACTCCTTCCAAGAACTCTGAGTCACGGCAACAGAGCCCCTCCCTCCCGGTGATAACTCTATGGCGTGCCCACAGGCACATCCAACCTGGGGATGGGAGAGGTTGTCAGAAACATCTACTGCTGTGGTTCTCAACCTTCCTAACTGCTGCTTCCTTACAAATGGAAAAAAGGGGTCGTGACCCAAAGGTTGAGAACCGCTGATCTACTGGATCATCTATGAAGCTGGAATAGTAACTAATACTGTTTCAATGGCTGCTTCCAAATATCATCCAAAACTAGCATATTTCCACTACTAAAAAAAAAAAAAAAATCTCAACTCTTAAACCAAAAGATCAAAAGATCTTGCTCCCAGTACGGCAAAAATTCTGCAGGGACCATAAAACATCACTAAAGTCCTGGTCCAAAGTGGTGCTATTCGGTTTTGTAATTTCAACCTGTTCTCCACATATGGATTCCCCCTAAGAAAGAGTGCACAGCACTATACTCAAATATGTGAGTGAGTGTGTGTGGACTGGGAGGAAGGATAAGGTGTCTTTAACAAGATTTTTGAAAATGAAAATACCGAAAGCTCCGCATATGTACTTCATTCTAGAAAAGCTCACAAACTATGTGTACTAAGGAATTCACAGGGCATTTTCATTTGTGATGAACCAAATCAAAAAAAAAAAAAAAAAATAGGCTATTTTAAGACAGGGAGAAATCTGAAAATTTCCTGTGGTTAGTAAGACAACTTGTATTGGATTATGCAAAACATGTATCTTCTCTAAAGTCCCAGCTCCAGTATTTCTACAGAATGCAAATGAATCATCAACTTTCTCTATATAAAAACACATCTCACTACATTTATTAAAGTTTTTTTTTTTTTTTAACTCACTAAAAGTTTGGCTCAAAATGCAGTTCTAGGTGTTTTTTTTTTTTTGAGACAGAGCCTCAAGCTGTCCCCCTGGGTAGAGTGCTGTGGCATCACAGCTCACAGCAACCTCCAACTCCTGGGCTCAAGCAAGTCTCCTGCCTCAGCCTCCCAAGTAGCTGGAACCAGAGGCGCCCACCACAACGCCTGGCTATTTTTTTTGGTTGCAGCCATCATTGTCATTTGGCGGGCCCAGGCTGGATTAGAACTCGCACCACCCTAGGTGTACATGGCTGGCGCCTTAGCCACTTGAGCCACAGGCGCCAAGCCTCAGTTCTAGTTTTTTTAAACAGTTTTTTTTTGTTTGTTTTAAGAGGCTGAGGCGGGAGGATCATTTGAGCTATGATTGTGCCACTGAATTCCAGCCTGGGTGACAGAGCCAGAGCAAGACCCTGTCTCAGAAAAAAGAAAAAAGAAAAAAAAAGTTGCCTTCTCCTAAGGTACAATGGGTTAGAAAACCAAAAATCAAATAAAAAAAAAACATATATATATATAAGAAGACTTGCTGAAGGTCATTTGGTCAAATCAGGTGAGAATCAGGTGAGATTAGAATTCCTGCCTTCCAAAAGACAGCCATAAATAAAACTTTCCTTGGAAGTAAGCAGGCCAAAAAGGAAAAAAATCATTCCCCATTTCCTTTTGTCAGTAATTAAATGACAATAGAAAAATTCATTTCAATGGTAGAACAGAACTTCAATGAATAAAATTTCATTATTGCCCCCTAACAGGGCACAGGCATCTCTCTCAAAATTGGTAACTATTTACAAAGGCAACAACTTGCAAGGTCAGTAACCTCCCTACAATCTTACCATATGATGGCACCATAAACTTAGTAAGATGTTTTAAATCAGCACTTCATATATTTATAAACAGCGCACTCCTGTTATCTTGTAAAAGACCTGATCAGACTGGACTATGGAAGTAATCTGAGCTCTTCGATTTTTTTCTTTTTAAGTCAAAAGGTCATAAATAAGTTCAAAGCTTTCTTCGGAACCCTGAAAAGAATGGGGATATCTTAACACTGCAGATAAAACAAGTGATAAATCAATGAGAATCATGCAGGCTAGGAGGCAGAGGGCTGGTCAGAAGGCACATCTATACATTTCCATGCAACGTTATCACCTTCCTCTTCCCTTCTCAAATCTCACTTCTCTCCTACTTTCTGCTCCATCCTTCTAATGTCTACTTTAAACTGGCCATATAAAACACTACTATAAAATTAATAATAAAAACATAACCCCAAGGAAGCCCTATCTTAAAAATATTAACTGGATTGGTATGAGAATATTACAATAGCTAAGGGCACTCTGTATTTGCTACAAACATGCTAAAGTTGTATTTAGTAATTTTCCTATCTTGTTTTCTGGGTCAGATGGTACCCCATTTCACAGACAGCCATCAAATCCAAGAAAACTCTCCTTTCCTCTTAAACTATAGGTTACTGATACTAGGAACTGATATTAAGGGCTGAGCTAGGTGGCTCACACCTATAATCTTAGCACTCTTGGGAGGCTGAGGCAGGAGAATTCCTTGAGCTCAGGCATTTGAGACTAGCCTAAACGAGAGACCCCATCTCTACTAAAAATAGAAAACTAGTCAGACATTGTGGCAGGTGCCTGTAGTCCTAGCTACTCGGGAGGCTGAGGCAGGAAGATCAATTGAACCCAGGAGTCTGAGGTTGCTGTGAGCTGGGTTGACACCATGGCACTCTAGTCTGGCAACTGAGTGAGACTCTGTCTCAAAGAAAAAAAAAATTGGCATTAGATCTCAAAAATACTAAGTCAGTGATCAGGCTCAAATTTTGAACAATTTTAAAACATTGGTAACTAAAATGATTTTTCTCTTATTTCAAATTCGAGTCTGCCTATTTCTGAACATAGTTGTAATATCACTCTTGGAGTGATGGTTTCTCTTTAGCCTTTGAGTACAACATAGCCACAGGGTATACAAAGCAAATCAAAAGCCAGGACTGGAAAAAATTAAACCTGGAAGGAAATATAAGTCTGATACTTTCCACTGTGCCAGAAAACAGAAATGTCGTTATTAGGAAATGTATTTTAGATTGAACTATATATGAAGCTGCTGATACAATTGTTTTTGCTCCTGCAATTGCTCCTAACAGTGCACAGGCATCGCTCTCAAAATTGGTAACTGTTGGCTCGGCGCCTGTGGCTCAAGTGGCTAAGGCACCAGCCACATACACCTAAGGTGGCGGTTTCGAATCCAGTCTGGGCCCGCCAAACGACAGCTGCAACCAAAAGAAATAGCCAGGCGTTGTGGCGGGCGCCTGTCATCCCATCTACTTGGGAGGCGGAGGCAGGAGACTTGCTTGAGCCCAGGAGTTGGAGGTTGCTGTGAGCTGTGACAGCATAGCACTCTACCCAGGGCGACAGCTTGAGGCTCTGTCTCAAAAAAAAAGAAAAATTGGTAACTGTTTACAAAGGCAACAATTTACAAGGTTAGTAACCTCTCTACAACCTTACCATATGATGGCACCATAAATTTATTAAGATGTTTTAAATCAGCACTTCATATATGTATTTATAAACAGCGCACTCCTCTTATCTTGTAAAAGACCTACAATTGTTTTTGACCTGCAAAAACAGAAATTTCATATGGTTCAACCAAGTATTATTTCCTAAGATCATTTTAATAACTGTTTCAGATAAAGTTTTCATATCCCATGACACATAAACCCTTTTAATTTTCCAAACTGCCTTAACCTTTTGAAAAGATAACCTCATTATCCAAAGCTAGACATTTGAAAACTTAAGTTCATTAACAGGAAAAACAAGATAACCTCCTAATAGTTAAAGGTAACCCTGTCTGTATGAACTCTAAAATTACTCCTCATCCTTTTTCCTGTTCCCCCTTCCCAAGAACAAGATTTGAATCCTCCCTAGAACTGCTCTTTAGAAGACAGACATTTAAGGAGACATGGTCCTAATGAACATCTAAGTGCTTTACCTGTTTTTTATGATCAGTGACACAGGATTCTAAGCATGGTAGTCACACCACATCATTCTACAAAAGGGGTTCCAGTGACCTAAAAATCTAGGGTTGAGGAATCTTAATTAAGTTGGCAAATTGATTTCTCTTGGAGAATGACTTCTAACTTTTCTAATCAAAAGGGTGATTACAATCCCAGTGGGATATATTTTTCCATTTAGATAAGCTGATTTATAGACCCAGATCAGAAGTACCTGTCTCTTTCATAGAAGAAAAAAGGGGTTATTTGTTCTAAGGCTGCCTCTAGGTCCAAATCCCTCATTTCACATTCATTTTTATTAGAGTCTCATGTCCAATATGCTAATGAACTCTTTTCTCAATTAGTTTCACTAGTTATCTGTTCTTGTCCTGTCAGAATTCCTATCCTTTTATAAACTACTCGATCAAATCCACTAGGCCACAAACTGTACCTTCCCAGAGGGATGCTTTTCACTAAGACACTTGCAGACTTAGAGCAATCTGATGTTGCCTGTTCTATCTTCCCAGATCTAGTTGACTACAAAATATCAACCATCAAGTAAATTATGCTTTAAAAAACATCAGGGAGAATCTCCTGCTCTATCTGGAAATTTCTCTATTCAGCTAGTCCAGAGTTGACAAGTCAACAGAGAATGGCACTAATTATTACTACAATCCTAAAAGGCAGCTCCCTACAGCTAAACCATCAACCCTTTCCTAACATCCAAATAATCCAGCATTTTTATAGAATTTACTCTCTCTACCCAACCTCCAACAGCATCTTCTGATCATTTTTCACCAAAAACGAAGGTTTTCTCTAGAGTCCCATGGTAATGCCAAGTCAGGCAAACACATTCCTTAAATCTTCTACCTACTCCCATCTCTCTTGAAAGTTACATTTAATGGCTGCATTTATTTATTTTTAAAACTCTCCATGCATCGGGTATAGTGAGAAGTGCTTTAAAGGGAATTTATCTACTTCCATCCTTAAAAACCTTATGAAACTGGGACTAGTACCCCCATTTTACAGACTTGAAAAGCTGAGGCTTAATAACCCGCCCAAGGTCATATAGGACAGGGAGTGGAATCCAAAGCCTGACCTCAACGTCCTCTGCTCTTAATCCTCACGCTCTCTTTCCTTCCAGATTTCCTCATGCCCTGTCTTCGCTGTGGTCTTACAAAGTCTATGCTGGAGGAAGGTTCTTTTCTCCGGAGGCTGTCTTTCCTTTAAAGGATAAGACTTTAAGAAAGAGTAGCCAGCCATTCCATCTTTTCTCCATGCTCTCCCTTCCCACCTGGCAGCATTTCCCAAAAGGCGGTAGTCACATCCCTCCTCTAGGGTCAATTTAAACTTCCCCTTGGTCCCCAGGGCAGGCACCTACCCTCAAAGCCAGGAGAGGGCCAAAGTGGGAGAGAGGAAGAGCACGGGCAGCAAGCACCCTTTCTCCAAGTCTTCCATTCAGGAGAAAGCAGTGGCTGAGGAATGGAGGTTGGGGGCAGAGGTGACAAGAGTGGTCATCGGTGACATGCGGGGCAGGTAACAGATGTGGAGAAGGCAGGGGCGCGCAGAGGGGTTAGCAGGACATTGAATGGGGAGTGGACCTCCGTAATAACGGGGAGTGCCTCCGGGCCACGCAAGGGATCCGGCCACTTCCCGCGGAGAATGTGTTGGGGGAGGAGAACCTGGAGGTGGCTGTAACACCGGGAAGTGGTGGGGAGAAAGAGGAGGTAGGGAGGCTAACGGGAGCGGGAAACGGTTTAGAAACCGGGGAGGGCGAGAAAGGAAGGGTGGAAAACGCGAAGGCGGGGGGCCTCTAGACCCAGGCGAGGGGCCTGAGGGAGGAGGGGCGGGAGAGCCGCAGGGGCCCAGGGTGCGGGGAATGCCGGGAACGGGGGCTCCAGGAGACCCCGGGGGAGGGAAAGCGAGAGTTCTCGGGCCAAGGAGCGGGAAGTGAAGGTTCCAAAGAGCCAAGAGCGGGAAAGGAGGGGGCCCCAGCACCAAGGCGGGGTGTGAAGGCACCGTCGGGTTTGGAAGGCAATGCGGTTAGGGATGGAGAGAGAGAGGGTTAGGAGGTTAGGGGGTGGACCGGAGGCTGGCGAGGTGGGGGATTTCGGGGGCCTGTCCGGGTGCAGAGGGTGGTAATGTCCTGGAGCCCCAAAAGCCGGCGTGGGCCTCCTCAAGGGCCAGGCAACCCCCTCTCCTGAGGATGAGGATCGGGGTTGCCGCCGGGCTGAGCAGGGGGTCTTATGAGCGGCAGGGCCTCTCAGGGAGAGATAGGGATTCCTTGAGTCCCTCCAAGGCCAGGGAGACAACCACTGGGGTCCCAGGCCCCCTTCCTACCTATGCCGGGCGCCACATAGACGAAGTAGAGCAGCGAGGACGAGAGCGAGAAGAAGAAGAGCGCGGCAAGCAGCGAGCGGCGCGGCAGCCGCAGCAGCCCCCGGCGGGCGCGCATGCTGCAGCCTGGCGGCCGCTCCAAGGCCCACCCCGGCCTGCTCCCGCCGCTCCCCGTTCGCAGCCTCCTGGGCCGCCGCCGCCTCCCGGGCCTCGGCCACTGCCTCCCGGGCTTCGCAGGCCGCCACTCGCCGCCGCCCTTCCGCTCCCAGCCGCCGGCCGCCGCGGGCCGGGCCACATGAAGCGGGCGGGGGCCAGAGCGGCCCCGAGCTAGCGCAGCAGCGGGGGCCGGGCGGGGCAAGCGCGCGAGGGGGCGGGGCCAGCGCTACCGGGCACCGTCGCAAAAGACCCGCGTGCGCGCGCTCTCTGCCGACCACCCGTCCGGCTCCCGCGGCGGCGCGGCGGCCCGCGTGGAACGTAGCCGAATGGCGACAGCCCCTCTCCCAGCGCGGCCACCGCCCAGGCTTTCGAGGAGCGTCTGTCAAGTACTCCGGTGCCCCTGCGCTGGGGGGCCTAAGAGTCATCTTCAAAGTCTGACCCATCTCCCTGCCCACTGCGGCAGAACCAGGATTGCAAGGCATGGAGGTTCGGCCTAGCATGCATCCCAGTTCATTCATTCAATTCACCATTTTATTGAATATCGGACACAGTTGTTGGCGCTGGGGGTGCTGCAAAGAACAAAACAGTTAAAACTGTCTTCTTGGAGTTACGTTCATGTGAGAGGAGAAACAAATCAATTAGTAGTATAAGGTACCAATAACTGGTAGGAACACAATAAAACAGGACAACGTCTTGCAGACGGGCATAAGTGGTCAAGAAAGGCCTCACTGAGCAGATGACTTGAGCTGAGACATTAAGTGATAAGAAAGAGCCAGCTGTTGGCCAGGCGTGGGGGCTCAGGCCTGTAATCTTAGCACTTTGGAAGTCAGAGGCGGATGAATCACCCGAGCTCAGGAGTTCAAGACCAGTGTGAGCAACAGCCAGACCTTGTTTCTAAAAAATAGCCGGGTGTTGTGCTGGCCGCCTGTAGACCCAGCTACTTGGGAGGCCGAAGCAAGAGGATCACTTGATAAGCTCAAGAGTTTGAGGTTGCTGTGAGCTGTGAAGATGCCAGGGCACTCTACCAAAGGCAACAAAATGAAACGGTCTCAGAAAAAAGAAAGAAAGGAAATAAGGAAAGAAAGAAAGCCAGCTGTAGTATAAGCTGGAGGAAGAGCATTCAGACCAGGACAGAACAGCAATGCAAAGGCCCTGAGATAGGAAAAGGCCTGCTCTGTCACCAAGTTAAATCCCAGTCCACTGTGGTTAAGACCTGGTGAAATAAGGAGAGGAATGAGGATGAACTTGTAGCTCTAGGCAAGGTCCACATCCCACAGAGTCAGGATGGCATAATGATGACAGTTGTCAATATGAAGCTACCTCTCTCTCTCTCTCTCACTCTCAGTATTCCATCGGGCCCCTAATTCTCATCGTGCAGACAAATTGCTATCCTACCCCCATCACCTTAGTGTGAGACCATATCCAGAGCAATGCTTAAAGATCACCCTCAGTCTGGAGGACCTTAGGGGGCAGTTAACAGTCACCAGGGACTGATGGTGAGTACCAGTACTGTCTTCAAGGAGTGGCCAGCTGAAGTGCAAATCCCCCATGTAGACATATCTGAACCTAGGGCACTGAAGGTAGGATCTTAGCGCCAGGAACAGTGAAGAGGAGAGAGGGTTTCTATGACACTCTATGATAAGCCTGATTTCTGTTCCCAAAGTGATTTATCCTTTTTACAGTGTTTTGTTTTGGGACAGTCTCCCTCTGTTGCCCCAGCTAGAGTGCAGTGGTGTCATTACAGCTCACTGCAACCTCAAACTCCTGGGCTCAAGTGATCCTCTGGCCTCAGCCTCACTCATAGCTGGGATTACAGGCATGGGCTACATGCCCAGCTGATTTTTCTATGTTTAGTTGAGACAGAGTTTCACCTTGCTCAGTCTGGTCTCCTTGAACTTCTGAACTCAAACATTCCTCCCATCTTGGTCTTCCAGAGCGCTAGGGTAACAGGGTTAGGGTACACCAGCCTCTGTGACCCTTTAAATGAAGGCCCTGCAGCCAGACTGCCCACATGCTCTGACTTCCAGGTCTACCATTCTTAAGTGTATAATTTTTTTTTTCTTTTTTTGAGACAGAGCCTCAAGCTGTAGCCTTGGGTAGAATGCTGTAGCATCACAACTCACAGCATCCTCCAACTCCTGGGCTCAAGCGATTCTCCTGCCTCCGCCTCCCAAATAGCTGGGACTACAGGTGCCCACCACAACACCTGGCTATTTTTTGGTTGCAGTCGTCATTGTTGTTTGTTGGGCCCAGGCTGGCTTCAAACCCTCCAGCTCAGGTGTATGTGGCTGGTGCCTTAGCCACTTGAGCCACAGGCGCCAAGCCTAGGTGTATAATCTTAGGCAAGTTACTTAAACTCCCTATGCCCCTGGGTAGAATGTTATTAGTTACAACCTCATTGAGTTGTGAGGATTTGAGTAATACATGAATATTGCACCAAAGCCTGGCACAAAGTAAATAAATGCACATAGCTCTCCCCTAATCCAACACCCCTGGGAAATATGATGGGAGGGAAGAGACTTCAACAACAAAATGGAAAAGCAGAGAATTTTGATGCAGATAGATGTCAGTTCAGATCTTGACTTGACCTCTCCTAACTGTGACCTGGGGCAAGTCACTTATCTATCTGTTTCAATGGCCTGGGGCTGCCCACCACACAGGGATGGGGTGTGGATTAGGTGAGATAGTGCAAGTAAAATCAAACTAGCTGAAATAATGTGACTTACAAAAATACTCTTGTGTTTGGCCTCCAACCCCAAGCTCCTATCTAGGAAACATTTTTCACACATAAAAAAAGTTGGGAAAAAATGGGCATAGTGCCTCAGGCCTGTAATCCCATCAGTTTGGGACACTGAGGCAGCAGAATCACTTGAGGACAGGAGTTCAAGACCAGCCTTGGCAACTTAAAGTGACTCCAGAGATCCCATCACTATGAAAATAAGAAAACAGATGTGGCAATAGGCACCTGTAGTTCCAGCTATTTGGAGGTTAAGGCAGGAGAATCACTTGAGTCCAGGAGTTTGGGGTTACCGTGAACTATGATACCATTGCACTCTAGCCTAGACAACAGAAGGAGACCCTGCCTTACACAAAAAAATTATATATATAAAGAAAAGTTGAAAGAATGAAATTTCAAGAAATTTATAAGGAATACCCGTACAATCTCCATCTGGGTCATTGTTATTTTACCAGATTTATCTATGTTCATATGTTAAAAATCTGTTTTGCTAAGTTATTTAAAAGTAACTTGCTGCCTTACTAGTACCATCTTCCCTCAATACTTTAGCAAATCCTAAGGAAAAGAACATTTTTCTCTATAATCACAATATGAAGAAAATTAACAATTACAATATCCTATAATAATATCCAGTCTATTTTGGATAAACAGAGACAGGGAGACCATTCCATATCTAGACTATATACATATAACCAATCTCTACTTTACATCCTATCTAAGAAAACAAGACATCAAAATTAATTGGTTATTTTTTTAATAGAAGAAAAGGAAAGATGTTGGACCTTGTCTCCAACTCCTCCTTCCATATTCCCTTTTTTTCTCCAAGTTGGGTTTCCAACTCACTCAAGCATGCCTGCGTTCATTCATTCATGTGACTATTCAGTCCCTCAGCCAAACAATTCACTGTATTCTGATCTCTGTTTAAATGTAATCCCGGCACTCTAGCAGGCTGAGGCAGGTGAATTGCCTGAGCTTATGAGTTCAAGAACAGCCTGAGCAAGAGCAAGACCCTGTCTCTAAAAATAGCCAGGTATTGTGGCGGGCACCTGTATTCCCAGCTACTTGAGAGGCTGAGGCAGGAGGATCTATAGAGCCCAAGAATTTGAGGTTGCTCTGAGTTGTGACGCCATGGCACTCTGCTGAGGGTGACAAAGTGAGACTCTGTCTCGAAAAAATAATAATAATGATAACAAAGT
Source organism: Galagoides demidoff (assembly GCA_963574575.1). NCBI lineage: Eukaryota > Metazoa > Chordata > Mammalia > Primates > Galagidae > Galagoides > Galagoides demidoff. Next base: position 1,322 of record CAUYQV010073894.1, on the reverse strand, counting down.
TGCTTCCCTCTCCCCATATAACACTCTCTATCCATACTCTTATTACCCAGCTTTATTTTTCTCCATAGCACTTTTCATCTTTTCTCCTGACAATTCTTCTGTGTTTATTTGTTCGTTTTTCTTTCCCATATCAGAACATAAGCTCCATGAGAACAGGGATTGTGTTTCCTTCTCTCCTGGATCCTCGCACCTAGCAGTAGTGCCCAGCAGGCAGTAGGTGCTCAATAATTGTTGAAGTAATGCTGAAAGAATAACAGATGTGAACTGAGCACATGCTGGGCGTGGTGGGTCCAGAGGTGACTAAGTAGAGGTCCTCAAAGTCCAATGACAGGACCAGCAGGAAAGTGAGTAACCAAGGGACAATGTGATGAGGGCAGGACTCAGCCTGGCTGGCAGCGGAGAAAGGTGTCCTGTAAGATTCTAACCTAAGCCATCTTTTGAGGGGCATTGAGGCAGGTTTACTCAAAGAGCGATTATAGGAGACCTGCCTCGCTGGAGCAGCTGGTTCTTCTTAGGAAAAGGAAAAAGCCAGTGGTAAGGCTGGAGGGGCTCCAGAGTCAGACAGACTGAGCAGTGGGCCAGTGGTAAGGCTGGAGGGGCCCCAGAGTCAGACAGACTGACCTGTGACAGTCTTGCCTCTTCCCTGCCCTCTCTGTTATCTCGGCAAGTCACTTCACATCTCTGAACCTCCATTTCCACATCTGTTAAATGCAGACAGGAAATTCCTTCTTGCTGTGAGGATTCAGAATAGTGCCTCTCTCTATAAAGTGCCTCACAGGTAGTAGATGATATTCTCAACCTCTAGTAGCTCTTCTCCCTATGCGAAGAGGCTCAAAGGTGAAAACAGCATTCCACAGATTCTGTAGCAGCTAGGAGGCCAGTAGTCAGTTAAGTAGGTCAGGTGCATTTGCCTGAGACCTGGAGAGTTTAAGCAGGCAAAGGTCATCTTCTTGGGGACGTGTTCTGGCAGGCCACAGGAGTGTGCACAATGGAGTCCCCTGTCTATCCCCAGAAGGGAGGATGTGAGGCAATAGGGTGGAGGTAGTACAGATGACGGGGTGGCAGCAATTTGATGACTAAGGAGAAAACTCAAAATCAAAAGTCCAAAATGGCCCCTGATTTCCACTGTTCCAGCTCTCCTGATGACTTTGTAAGCACCTTTATATGCCTGTACGAAATCCTTTTTTTTTTTTTTTTTGAGACGGAGCCTCAAGCTATCCCCCTGGGTAGAGTGCCATGGCATCACAGCTCATAGCAACCTCCAACTCCTGGGCTCAAGTGAGTCTCCTGCCTCCACCTCCCAAGTAGCTGGGACCACAGGC
>CAUYQV010073893.1:0-14819 GCA_963574575.1 Galagoides demidoff | reverse complement strand
GTGAATCTTTCTGAAAGTAGAATATAAATGTCTTAACACAATAACTAAGAAAATGACATAAAGGCTATGTTAACCAGTTTGATGAAAATATTTCAAATTGTATATGAAAACACCACACTGTACTCCATGATTGCATTAATGTACACAGCTACCATTTAATAAAGAAAAAAAATAAAACATTCAAAAGAAAGACCCGAAATATTAAGAAACTTGTACATTGCATAAAAATACAATTTTTAAATATATTTTTATTTAAGAAATTAATTAAAGGAAGGCTAATGTTGATGCAAGTTTGACAAGGATAGCCTTTAGCAAAAAATAGATTAAAAAAGAACATGGAATTATCCTGAGTATCCATCCTTGTCTCCAAGAAAATGACTCAGAATTTGATGGCATGAAAACATTTGAAAGATCATTAAATCCAATTCCTTTATGTTTTATGAATAAAACAAGCAAACAAAAAATGTCTATCTTGTGTAATCATCTCCATAGGTTGTGAAGTGAATAAATGATATTTTCTAAGGTCTTCTGAGTTAACAGAATTTTTTAAAAAATAAGGAAGATCAGATATAAATGTTGTAGAAGTGTTAGATTAGAAATATCACATTAAAATTAACTGTGTTGCAAAGAGGATATAATGCAAATAATGATGTTCCAAACATATTAACATTTACATTATATGAAGAACTTGCATGGTAACCAATGGATAAGTGAACAAAACCCAATGCTTAGGTAATTAAAAGAAAAAGAAATTATTAATATTATGTGAAAAGGTTTAATTTTGGTGGTCATCAAATGAATACAAGTTAAAACAACAATTGTGTGTACTTTTTGTATATAACATATTAGCAATACAAGAGATTTTTAAAGGTTATTTCTTATTTTTTTGAGAAATCTGTGGTAAACTGGCACTTTTATGCATTACTAGGAGCAATAATGGCATCAGGGAAATCTTTTAGGAAGGCAATTTAGGTTCAGAAACTTTAAGGCCTCATATCCTTTGTTGGCGGAAAAATACCTCTCCTGGGAATTCATTCTAAGGATATAACATGTAGTTTAATAGAGAGAAAAATGCTTCATGTATTAAGTATAACAGAATAGTTGGGAATAATTCAAATGTCTAGCAGCGGCAGGCAGAAGAGTTCATTTACTGATCTATTGGATATCCATTGTATATATGCAGCTAAAATGACTTTTAAAGCAATACAAACATAGAACTTGCTTATGGTATCTTCTGAAATAAAAACTAGATCAGAAATGTACTTAAACCACAGTACTAGTTCCGAGAAAACGTGTGTCTTCCTATGAACAATGAATGATTAAAAGGCAGCACAGGCAAAGCAGAGTAAGCTGGCATGAGGCCAGTGGGACTGTGACCAAGGGTATTGTTTTGGAAGTCTCTTTAAGGTTTAGGTAATAAATAAGCACAAAGACAAAAACGTCAAGTGTCACATCCAGAATGTGGGGAAATAAAACAACTGTATCAGATATGAAATATTTCTACCAAATATATATGCTTTTGACTTTGGACCTCAGTGATACAGACATAGTAAACGTCTTTTAAAGGTCATCACAGCTATTGAGCAGACATCTCCCTGCCCTCAATTTTTACCTCAAGGGGAGCATCAGAAGCTTCAACAAATGAAGAAGGGAAGTGAAAACATAAACCAAAATTCCACTGGATACTCCATTTAATAAACATTTCCTCTTCCTCTTACCGGCTCAGTGTATGAAAATCCCAGGCCCTCTGCAGCTGATTTTAACAGTTCAGCTTCCAGTTTGTGACGTTTCACAAACATTGCCAAATCCTAGAGAAGAGAAAATAAGGGGGAAATATTATTTAAATAACAGGCGAGAGAGAAAATAAAAGTTCAAGTAGAAATATTTCTCGTTAGATAGTAACAAATGAGCTTATAGAAATATTCAGAGCTGCAAAAAATGTCCCTATCTCAACAGATTTTTCACAAGCGAGCCTGCATGAGAGAAATATGCTTCTCACATGAATAACTACAGTTTGAAAGAACTAAGTTCTTGAACCTTTGCTAAATTGCTAGATGTCTTTAAGAACCACATTATGCTTTTATCAGCTCTCTCAGAGTTCATGCAGAATAATTTCCTCTCATAACACTGGTCTCACCTCTCTGGCCTCAATGGACGTTGGGTCAACGCTATCATCCAGCAGACTCTCATAGTAATCCACATTGTCTAAGACATCTTCATCATCAGGGTGACACAGGAGATAGGCTTTGGCACACTCCAAAGCTTTCACATACTCACCAACTGAAAGACCCAGGAATTGCAGCATTAGAGTTAGCTTAAGTCTGCCCTAAGGAGTTTCAAGGAGAGACTTCAACATGTCTACAGAGGTTGGCATCAAACATCAGCACGAGGGAAGATACACTGCTAAGTAGGTAAACAGTATCAGAGAAGAGGCATGATTTCAGGTGTTGGAAAGGTACTACATCTTACCTGCAGTCTGCTCTGGGACTAGCTGTTTTGCCCAAAATGTGAAGTCTCTACCTGAGGATGTTTGTTGCTCACTTTTAGTATGGGATACAGATAAACATTTTTGGTACTGAGTTTAAGTTAAATAAATATCCCGACAGTGATCTTGTACAATGACGATGTGCCAGTTGGTACATAATGTATGGGTAATAGAAGTGATTAGAAAATGTTATTGCTCATTGCTGCAGACTATGTAGTAAATGGGTAGTTTTATGCAAAGTCCTTCATAGAGCCCTAAACGATCTTAGGGAACCTCCTCTCAGCCCTCCCTATATAACCCCAGCAACTCCAACAGTATCCAGCTACTATAATAAACTAACAAGGATGTTTCAACTATAAATCCTTTGTTGTAGAAATAGTTAGCTGTTATAAGAGGTACTTTTAAACACTGTATGCTTTGTTTTCAAACAGGTCACAGCATTAGATTTCTTTTAAAAGAAATTTCCTCTCTATATGTGTATATATGTATAGAACACATATATAAACAAATATACACATGTACATAGAGGAAATCCCTATCTGAGTGGATATATATGCTCTGATTTTTAAAAAGAATGATGAAAATAAGGGAACTCTCTCCTTTGCATTCCCTGCTCATGACTGGAACCCAATCTATTGCTTGTCATCACTGCCAGGATAATGACTAATGTTTTGCTTTTGGAAAGGGAGAGTCTTTGCCAAAGTATTTTTAAAATGTTGGCTTGAGACTTTTTCTTATTATTATCTTAAAAGAGAAACATTTTCTTGACTACTACCTTCTATCCAAGGCAGCCTGATTCTGGAGCTACTGAGAAATAATAACAATGAACCAGAAATTAGGATCCATCCCTAAGTGAGGTGACGTTAAGCAAGTTGCTTCTTTACAAAATAAGGATATTGGCTCAGTGCCTGTGGCTCAATTGGCTAAGGCGCCAGCCACGTACACCTAAGGTGGTGGGTTCGAATCCCCAGCCCGGGCCCGCCAAACAACAATGATGGCTGCAACCAAAAAATGGCCGGGCTTTGTGGTGGGTGCCTGTGGTCCCAGCTACTTGGGAGGCGGAGACATGAGACTCACTTGAGCCCAGGAGTTGGAGGTTGCTATGAGCTGTGATGCCATGGCACTCTACCCAGGGGAATAGCTTGAGGCTCCGTCTTAAAAAAAAAAAAAAAATTAAAAAAAAACAAAATAAGGATATTAGACAATATGATAGCTAAGCCCCGTTTCAGCAGTCTAAATGGTATTAATTGCTTTTAAACATCATAAAAAAGCTCAATCTCTCTGTGTAGGATAAAGGGAAATTAAAACTATATGGAGGTATTTATTTTCAACTCTTGCATTGGGGAATGTCTAAAAGTTTGGTAATGTTCTGACAAGCAATGGAAAATGTAATCTGTATGGAGGTAAATTTCATCTATTATAATTAAAAATTAATAAACTGCTTGACCCAGTGATTGTCCTTTTAGATGTTTATCCTGTAGATATGGTGTACAGATGTGAAATGACCTATGTAAACTGTTATCCATGTGGATGTCGCCAGTCATAGCAAAAAAACTGCAAACAATAAAACTGCCAAGCAATGAGAAGACACATGATATAAATTATTGTGCAATGATATGGAAATATAAATAAAAAATGAATAAGGAAGATTTCTATGTACTGATGCATTTAAGTGTAACCATATAAAACTACCAAAATCTGAATAGTTTTTGACCTAACAACACGGCAATTTCATGGGTTTAACCTACTAAAATAAACCTGCCATGGATTAAGGGAAACAAATGCTGTAGAGAATAGTGTAAATGTTGTATGTTACCTTCTGTATAAAAGAAGGGGAAATAAAACAGGTGTGTACTTGTGGTTTCTGTAAAACAGTTTGGAAGTGTGAATAAGAAATGAGGTTGTGGGGATAAGGAAAAAAGGGACACTGTTTATATAGTTTTGGGTATTTAAATCTTGTGATTGTGTTGCTTATTAAAACTAATTTGAAAAATTAATGTAAACAATCATACAAAGTACCATTTTAGGAAAATTTCTGGGCAATTCTGGCCATGTTTAAGTCTGTACCTGGCTCATTTATGGTTTTACCTTGTTCTCTTCCTGTCCTGAGCTGAAGTGGTGTGAGGTGAGAGAGAAAACACATAACCCCCCACTGCTCTGAAGCTAAAACGGAGAAAGCAGGGGACTAAAGTACACGTATGTGATGACTGTGATGCTGCCCCACACCCCCATGGGACTTCACCTCGATAGTAGGCGAACTGCAGGTAGTCGTAGTGCAGAGGAAGGAAGTTCTCTATGGGCGAGAGGCGGCCGGGGCGCGTGGCGAGCTCCCGCACGCATTCGTGCTGACAGACCAGGACCTGCATGTAGTGATCTGGAAGACAAGGCCCAAGGGCGTGGCCCTCAGTTCTTCTGAGAGGGCAAGTGTCTCCGTCAGAGCCCCTGGTACACAGGGCACTCCTCACCTCGGTAGACTCGGAGAGCAAAATGAGGATCAGCATCACTCTGGGAAGGGGAGGCCTTTCTCCAAAGACGGTAGGTGACTGGCCAAGGTCATTAGAAGAGAGGCCCCCACGCCCTCCAGCTCACTGGCCTTCTCTACCCTGCTGGCTTCCCTTCCCACTTACCCTTTCTTCCACCTGGCCTGAAAGGGACACAGGCCATCTCACCCCACCCGCATCCAGCTGAATGTCAATTTTCTCATTTAACAACTTTGGGGCCCCTCTTTGGATACTCAGGTGGCCTGAGGTGCCCTGGAATCAGGATAGGATGTTCAGATCCTGGTGAAGTTGAGGAACAGAAAGGAATCTCCACATATGGGCAGAGTTCAGGCGGAGAAGTGAAGCAAAATGCTCTTTTTCTTTGTTAACATTTCCAAGCCAAACTCTCCTAAACAAGCAATAAAAGCATTGTTCTCTACTTATTAGGATTCTATCCTACTCGGTTATAAATGAGTCCGTCGTATAGACACAGCATATTGAATACCAGGGATTGGAGAAGTAGGGAGAGGGATTTGAACAGGCATTTTCCATTCTCTTTGCTCCCTTTCTTCTCTCTCCTAAACAGGGTAAGGAGCCTGCCGTGCAGGGGTTTTCACGCCCCCTCTAGGTCAAGTCTCATCAAAGCACAAGATGAGGGAACACAAGTAGCTAATGAACCAGACGGAAAAAGAAAACGCCTCCTACATTTTGCCTGAGCTCTGTTTTTCATCATGAAGATGGATGTATTCTTCCAGAAAGCAAATGGGTTCATTCACGCTCGCACCAAGGGGCTTCCCTTGAGGAGGATGACCAAATCGACTTCACGGCTGTACAACTGAATATCACTGCCTTATTGCAAAAGGTTCTCTGTTTAGTCAGGGTTTGGCTTGGATCTCCACGATCTTGCAGAGGGGCCCCAAAACACAACAGGAAGGAAGTGTGCATTTTCTGGGGGAAATGGGGGGACATGCTCCAAGTTCATGTGACCTGACTCACCCGATCGGACACAGCACAGCTAAGAGAACCCCTAAAGTCCATGGGTTATTAGCCCTAGTCGGGGCTTTTGAAGGGACTGAGCTCTATTTACTTAATTAGCATGTTCCAAATAAATACCTCCCTGTTTTATTTCTTAAGAAAACAACAAACAACCTTCAGCTGTTTTCTTCTACTTAACTGACCCTTTGCATTCCACTTTATCTTCTAATAACAGTCCTTCCAATTTACAACGACAAGAAAAAGTGAAAGGTGAAGGTCATACCCACCAAGACTCAAATTGTGAATGACAATATCTTTAAAGCAGGATATACATAGCAGCAAAATGAGGAGAGAATGATGTCCTTTAGCGCGTCATCAAGCACAGCCAGTAATAAACAGCTGCATTCAGGAGCCCTTTGTATTTTTCTCCCACTGAAATGTCTTTTCTAACTTTAAAATATTCTAGCTGTCTAATGTATTCTGTATTTTCAAAGCCTGTTTTACTCCAGATTTAGGACAATGTTGAACCAGACAAGAATTTACATCGTGAGAATCGTCATATTACCTTTTATAAGCTGCCCTTACCTTCATTCTATCTCAAGTGTTATTATGGAGTTAATACATTCTAATCATTTGGAGATCCAGTAGACTTGTGTGGAAACACTTCTAAAAATTCCCTTTTCATGAATTATGTTTCAAATTCCCAAGAAAACTTCCCATATTTCAGGAATTGATAATATTTGGCTTGGACTTGAGGGGCTATGACACCCTTTAAAATAACTTTTCTTTATGGAAGTTGTGGCATGGACAGGGATAGTTGAGTTAAAAATTAAAGAACTCAGTTAAGAGACCCATATTCTTTTCCAGCAACCAATGTGTTGTGGTGACCTTAAACAAATCACAGTATGCCAATCTGTGGGACACCATTAGTTGATTTTCCTGAACCAGATTTAGGATGTTTGCCAAAACTGTGGCCATTGGTAGGAGCAGGTGTAGAGGAGAATGTAGGGGTGATGGCAAGGAACTATGCCCACAAAACCACAATATAGTTGACTATTATAAAGGAAAAGCCTGCCCATTCCCAAATAAAAGATTATACTCAGCAATTAAAAACTTAAACACACATAAAATTTATATTCAAATGAGCAGTGCTCAAAAAATGCAAGCAAATGGATCTGACAGAAACCCAGGAAAACAAACACCTAGAGGGGAAATCTTTAATGATGTAGATAGTTCTGTTGATTCTAAGTTAATTGCAGTGATTTGGGACATTGGGTGTGTCACAAATTGGCCATTTAACATATTTCAGTTTACTGATTTTTTTTAGTTCACTTCCCAGTCCGATTTTTGATGGCTATTTATATCTCTAACTAGCTCTATAAAAACCTTAACAATTTATGGCTTACATTCTTGTAAAGATGAAGTATTATTTCTCTTTTTTTTCCTCCCAGGCTAGTCAAGTGAAGCAGCAGGAGTGGAGAGAAATCTGTAACTGGTTGTGGATCAATTAGTTGTAAACACCACTGCCTCCAGATCAGCCAAATTCTTTTAAACTGCATAATGTGAGGAATGGAATGTTATCTCCTTCCCTCATTCATTCATCAACCTGTCCATTTAACCAATGTTTACTAAATACCTACTATCTGCCAGTGTCCATACTTAGGCACTAAAGATTGAGTACTGAGCAAGACAGGGCTTTAGATGTGAAAAGAACATTTTGAAGGTCTGGAAATCAGATCAGAAAAGGAATGGAGGAAGCTGCACTGAAAATTAACTTCCTGGGGTTTGGTTTGAGCTACTAGGTGAGTACTGCTTTCTAGGGAGACAGAAAACATTGGCAGTTGGAGAGAGCCAACTGATTCCATTAATTTTCAGTTTATGGGTACATTAGTTGAATAAGCATTTTATGGGTACGTTAAGTTGTTTTTCATATATGTTTAACTCGGAACACAATATATGGTCAAGAAATAATTGGCGAACATTTATGGTTGAAGAAGTTACTTGCCTATTTTTTCAATTATACATAGAGAGCGTAACAATATAGGTATTAAATTCAGGAAAGCCTGAATTTGATTCTCAGCTTCACTGTAGTCACATGACTTAATCTCCATGAGATAAAAAACTCCTGATTTATAAAAGGGAGAGGAGAGTGAATAAAAGAGATATAAATATATAAACTGCTTTGTATAACTGCCACATAGGTAGTGGTTATTACTGTTACAACTAATAACCAGGAAGCAAATCACTACTAATAATAATTTATAGGTTCTTTTTATACCTGAAGGATATTCTTTGTCTATAAGATTCTTTGCAATATTTTCTATTTGTCATTTTTAGATTAGCTTAGTTTATGATATAAATTTGTATCATATCGTAAAAGTCTCATGTAAAGTATATATTTTTCTTATTTTTTCTTGTCTCTCATTATTCTTAGAAGAACTTCTTCTTGTATTATACAAGTAACCTGCATTTCCTTCTAACATTTTTATTTTTTACATTTATATTATTAATATAAATATAATTTATGTATGTGTATGACACAGAGCAGAGAATTTACTTCCTCCCCAAAATGGTTAACTAGCCAATCTCCCCAATTACTGTAAATAAACAGCATATTACCTATAATTTCAAATGTTGCTTTGCAATGCATTCAATTCTTATTATAAATGTTCATGATAAAAATACTTTTTTAAATAACTGAAGATTATTAAGTGTCCACTACATCGTTTATAATAATGAAAAATTACAATCTCTTTAATATTCACTAGTAAAAATGTTGTCAAGTAAATTATATTGTATCCCTTAAATACAAATTGTAAGTGCACATCTACTTACGTGAGAAGTCCACAACATATTGTTAAGCATAAAGTAAAGAAACAAAAAAGTTGAAAAGCAATATTTTTAGTATTGCCCTATTTTTATAAAAATTGAAATAAAAATTATAAATTAATACACAAATACTTGCATACACATCTAGAAAATTTGGGGAGGACAATCACCAAAATCTTAACTATACAACATTATCTATAGTAGATAGGGTAAAACAGACATATAAAATTTTTTCATTTTTACTATATATACTTCTATATTGTGGGGATACTTCTACAAACTGCACATGTTATTTTTATATCCAGGAAATAAACAGAAGGAAAAAAAATAAGCTTTACCTGCAATGGCTTCATACAGACCAGCTTTATACCCTAAATATTCATACTCTTCAAATCTCTGAGGCCCCTCACATAGGATTCGGCATTCCATATCCTCATTGAAATATTCTCTTAAAGCTTGTTCAAAATACTTGATTGCTGCCTCGAAGTCATCAGCCTCATAATGTTTAATTCCTGCATTGTAACTCTCCTATAAAAAAAAAAATTCAAGAAAAACAAAAGCATTTTCAATGAGCAGGATGTTGGCAGACTGGGGGTCATTGAGGTAAGCAGAGTATGATCTCCTGGGATGCCGAAGAAGACTTATACGGAAGATGAAGTGCAACGTTTATGGCTTCAAATAATCACAAAGGAGAGGAGAAGTCCTGAACAAGTAGAGTGCAGTGGGAGCTACAGCTTTTGTTTTCTTCCTCAGTACACACAAGACAGTATCTTCTAATCTCTCTTCCTATAGGCAGGGCCACATGAAAAGTCAAGGCAACACCTGTGGGTGGAAGTGACATCAGCTTCCAGACCTTGCCCAATTAAAAAAAACAAAGGTCTTCTATCTCACATCTTCCTCTCTTCTTCTCTGCAATGATTTTGGAAGTCACATGTTGATGATGTTAAAACTCAGGGCAGAAAAGCTCTTTTAACATGTGACAAGCCACAGGACTGGGAACTGGAAAATCATAGAGTGACCTTGAGAAATTCACACAGGCTTCAAATCCCAGGTGTAAAAGAAAAGAATTGGAAAGGAACTGAGGCTACAGAGGATTACAGACATTTACATGATGTTTTTGTTTTCACTACCTTACACTGATTTTCTAAGTTAATTGTCATTTTCTCTCAATTTTTAAATGTTTGTTCAGCTTTTAATGTTAGTTTTTTAAATTTAATTAAAAAAATATTCTCCACATTTTGTCAGCTGTCAAAATTATAATATTTTTTATCTGAGAACTCTGAAAGTGTAAACACGTTACTGGAAATTGAGAATGGATTTTAGACATCCATTCATAAGAATTTGCCTTAAGTCACATGAAACTCAGGAGCACAGCTCCCTGTGGTGACGATCGGGGCAGGGGTTCCCAGAGCTCACCATGTGTGGTTTGGCTTCTCGATCTACCAGTTGGAACTCGTCAACACCAGCCATCGTCCTGTAATTCTCGATGTTCTGCTGCATTTCCATGTGCTCAGGGTTGGCCATGAAAAATGTGTGAGCTGCTTCCACTGCTTTCTCCATCTGGTTAAGCTATAAAGAAACAAAAGAGGCCAAATGAAGGCAAATCTTTCCAAACCAGACACAGAGAAATAAAGAGATCAGTCCAAGGTCTCAGAGCTTGAAAATGGCAAGTCAACATGCAGAAGAATGAGACTGAACCTCTTTCACTTGCCATATACAAATACCAACTCAAAATGGATTAAAGATGTAAATGTAGGACCCCAAACTATGACACTTTTAGAAAAATACACAGGGGAAATACTTCATAAAATTGGTCTGGGCAGAGGGTTATTTATTTTTTTGGATAAAGCTTCATAAGAATAGGCATTAAAAGCAAAAATAGACAAGTAAGATTAAATCATCTTAAATAGTTTCTGCACAGCGAAAGAAACAATCCATAGAGTGAAGAGATAATCCTTAGAGTAGGAGAAAATACTTCCAAGCTATACATGCGGCAAGTGGTTAATACCCAAAATATAAAAGGAACCCAACCAACTCAATACCAAAAATAAACAAATAAATGAAAGAATCCAATTTTAAAAATGGGCAAAAGACCTGAATAGATATTTCTCAAAAGAAGATATACAAATGGCCAACAGATATATGAAAAAAATGTTCTATACCACTAATCTTCAGTATAATACAAATCAAACCCACAAGAGATATCACCTTATCCAGTTAAAATGATTATAATCAAAAAGACAAAAGATAATAACGGTTGTCAAGACATGGAGGAAAGGGAGTTCTTATACACTGTTGGTGAAAACATAATTTGACTCAGCCATTATGAATGGTTATATAGAAGTTCCTCAAAAAATTAAAAATGGAACTACCATAAGATCCAGAAATCCTACCACTGGGATCCTACAAAGGAAATGAAGTCAGAATTTTGAAGACAAATCTGCACAACAATGTTTAGTGAAGCAATATTCACAATAGCCAAAATAAGGCATTAACCTAAGTGATCATCAATGAATGAACAAGTAAAGAAAACGTGGTATATATACCCAATGGAATGCTATCTAGACACAAAAATAATGGAATCCCGTCATTTGCACATCGCTAACCTGGAGGACATCAGGGTAATTGAAATAAGCCAGGAGGAGAATGACAAAAAAGTTCATCTCATGGAAGCAGAGAGTAGACTAGTGATTATCAAGGGCAGGAGAGGGTGAGGTGAAGGAGGGATAAACTGAGGCTGGTCAGGGGTACAAAGTTACAGGTAAACTGGAGGAATAAGTTCTGGTGTTCTACTGCAGGGTGAACACAGTTAACAATTACATATTGTATATTTCAACATAGCTAGAAGACAGGATTTTGAATGGTTTCACCACACAAAAACAATAAGTGTTTGAGCTGATGGATTTGTTTATCACTCTGATTTGATCACTGTATACTGTACATCAAAACATTACACTGTACTCTATAAATAGGCATAAGTTTTATGCATCAATTAAAAATGGAACAAAATTTTAAACAAAGTTAAAAGGGTGAATTATTCCAATGCATAAAAGCTGTTTGACACAGCACATAAAATACGCTACCACACTCTTTTAAGATATTGATTCTCTTAACTTACAGTTTTTATTTCCATTAATGTAAAAGAAAGAAATTTTAATAACAACTGCATAGACACTGTCAATCTCCTTCTAAACTTCTTAATACACTGTTCTCCATGTAATAAGCAATGGTGGATTTTTAATAAAATGGTATTAATTTACTCAATTTAACACATTTTAACATGTACTTTAGTCACAGAGAATATCTACAGACAAATCTATTTACCTCATAGCAGAAAAATGAATATTCATAACAATAGTCTTTTTCGTGATAAATTTCAACATATGTTCAATTATAGAGAGACTTTATATCTTCTGTAGTAACCTGGAGTGGAGAACATCCGACTTAGTGAAGTATCACAAGAGTGGAAAAGCAAGTATCCAATGGCCTCAATTCTAATATGAAACCAGTAGATGACAAATACACACTCACACACGAGAAAAACACAATTAAACTCAAGCAGGTTGCGGGGGGAGGGGGAAGGAAGGAGGAGGATTGGTGTGCTCTCTCCTAATAGGCCCAATGTAAGGGTATATGGGTGAGGGGCTCTACCTAACAAATGCAAACAAAGGAACCTAATTTTCTGTACCCTTCTCATAGTAATCTAAAATTAAAAAATAAAAAGAATAAGCTCTGACCACATAAAACATAAACTGCCCTATTTTAAGACTTGGCATCCTTAACTTTGCCTAACAGTGAAACTTTCCCTTTCATTACTTAATTTGCATATTGTTACTTACACTGCTGGTGGTATTGGATTTTCCTTCCATTAAATCCTGCCTGAAGTCAGCTCTCCACACCACTTATACCTTTGTCCTTACTTCTGTGCTCCCAGAATTATTTTGTCAAAATAACTAGTTTCAGATCTGGCTTCTTTGCCAGTTTAAATTTTCTCAATTTCTTAGACGCCAAAACAGATAAATATCAATTATATGGACATCTACACTGTGACAATTATGTAAGTCTAGAGAAAAACACAGTCAGTTCTAAACTACATGTGGATTCACATTTATTTCCAAGTGAACCTGGAAAAAGTCATTTAAACATGTGTGTTTCAGTTCTCCCTTAAGAAAACATGCTCAGAAGAGCTGCTTATCACCATCTACGACATAGGATTTTGGAAAGATTAAATCGTGAAATATACATAGATGTGCTGCAAACGTCACTAAAGCACTAAAAAACTAAGTAAATAATAGCATATAAGCTATAAATGATCAGTTTCGAGGATGTGAGTATGCTTTCATTAATGAAGCGTAGAGTTCAAAGTAATAGGCCAGTTTGTAAGGTATGACTAAAACATATTAGCACTGAAATACTCTGGGTCTATAGCACCAGACATTAAAGTTGATGGAACATGTAAATATTTTTGTCCTTCATTTTCCTACCTTTATGCTGTGGCTCAGGTTATGTATTGAGTTAGAAAACCTTCATCCTTCTGACTCTTCTTCTCAAAATGAATAATGTCCTATAAGGTCAAGCTTACATCCTGCCTTCTCTAAGACAGTGTTCCCAGTCCTATAGCGACCGTCAAGCACCACAGTGTCATCTTGTGCCTGTCTCTCCATTGGCACCTTCCATACTGTGCCTTATACTATATGCATTTTAGTATTTCTGCTTCTCCCAGCTGAAGTCTCTGGGGATAGGAACACTATGATTTACCTTTTTATTTTCTACCAATTTCACATATACATGATGTTTCTGACATGTGTAAGAGAAGAGAAAAAAAAGTAAGAAGTAAACAGTTTATGTCTATCACCTGTGCGTGTGCCTCATAAGCTATAAGGTACTAAAAGTAGACAAGTTTCTTGAAAACATCTCTGAATGCATCGCTCACACTGAGAGCTTCCAATGTTGTTGCTGTGACGAATGTGATACAATAGCTCTTGAAAACTGTCAATCAGTGTTGATAAAGTGGCTGAAAGGGTTTTTATGTATTCGGTGCTTTCCTCCTTTATAATCCACTATTGACTATTATACGATCTTCCCAAATGTAGAGGAAACTAAGCCCTGATCTTTAGCATAAGACTCCTTCCTGCTTGAGAGATCCAGAGAATCAAGAGAATGGCACGTGAGTTGTGTGTGTGCAGGAGATCAGAAAGCTGATTTATGATAATAAATACAGACCAAAGGTTTACTCAGGAGGACACCTCCCAGAGTCCCCTGACACTGACTTTACATCAAGCCTCTTCATCTGTTGTGTCAAACCCCCCTCATCTGGAGACCCCAAACGCCTTCACCCAAATATAAGTATAAAGGAGATTCAGTAAGTTAAGGTGAAATTATAAAACTTTATGAACTGATCCTGGCTTTCAAATTATTGTGAACTAGTTTAGGAAATGAGAACTGTCTGCCAGGGTCTATAAAATAAATCACTGTTTTAACTGGAAGTTTGATACCTTTGTACTGCATTTTTAGAAATTAAGTGATACGTGTATGAAAAGTAGAAAGGAATGTGTGTATGCCACATACAAGTCGCGTTATTGGATGAAGATCATTATAAGGTGTTGTATGTTTCAGCTGAGAAAGGATCTACCCATTTCTCTGAAAGACCAAAAGTAAACAGCATTTAAAGGTTTCCAGCTGGACTTCCTTTAAGAACCAACTAACGCAAAGCACAGGAGAGGGTAAGTCTAACATGAAGGTAACTTGATGCACTAGAAAAATAAATTATGAAATAAAGAACAACTGACAAAAGAACGATTTGACAAGAAGATGATATTGAACTTTTAAGGGAGGCCAAGGCCCCACTGAGATGGGAGAAAGCTGGTAAAAAAATGCCTTTCAAGAAGCACCGGGTCTTTGGTTATAGGTTTCATATAAAAGGTATAAATTAGTTTCATAATAAAGGTGTGTACATTGGATACTTTTTGCAAATTCTTAAATGACACTCACTTTCTACTTTAAGATTACACTGCAGATCCGTTTTGGTCTCCTTCCTTCTGCCACTTCCT
>CAUYQV010073890.1:0-26739 GCA_963574575.1 Galagoides demidoff | reverse complement strand
GTGGTCCCAGCTACTTGGGAGGCTGAGGCAGGAGACTCGCTTGAGCCCAGGAGTTGGAGGTTGCTATGAGCTGTGATGCCATGGCACTCTACCCAGGGGGATAGCTTGAGGCTCCATCTCAAAAAAAAAAAAAAAGAAAGTGAGGAATCTCGGTTGTTCATTGACTAACACTGAGCACCTAGAACAATTTGTACAATGCATGTGCTCAGTATTCATAATGAATTTATTAATAGTGTAACATTTCTGTGGAAAATATTTCGAATTCCAACCAACCACATTAAAAATAAATTTCAGAAGATAATGAGTTGAGGTCTTTGAAAAAAATATTAACATTCAAATGCAATCAGTGGAACCTAATTCTTTGTACCCTCAATGAATCCCAGACAATAAAAAAGAAATAAAAAAATAAAAATAAAAAATTAACATTGATGCCAACAAAAATGGTCAAAACAGAGCAAAGTATCTGCTAGGATTTGGCACTGTTCAGTGCTCAGGGAGAGATAAATGCAAGGAGTGCTTGTTAAGAAAGCCTTTAAGACAGCTAAGAAAATGTGAATAAAATCTTGAGAAACTACTTAAATGTAGATGTACAAAATGAATAGTAGAATCAAAAGGAAAAAAGGCAAAGGCTGTAGGGGAGACAAAAAGCACATGAGAAAGAAGACAAATGTTCAACAGTGTTCACTTTCTTTCCCATATGTAAAAACTTGTGTAATACACTTTCCAAACATATAAACTCTTCACCCACACAATCCTAATGAAGGAGATACTGTCTCCCACATTCCAGATCAAACATGAAAAGCTTATACCCTAGAGCCAAATGGAGCCAGAAGTCAGAGCAGACTGGAATGACTTCAAAAGCACAAGCTTTTTTCCACCGTTATCCCACTGCTTCACAAAAGACACAGGCAAGGACAGAGAGAACAGACTGAAGGGCATTAAATGTCACAAAAACAAAACACTTCCCTTGGACCTGTTCTGTCCTTGCCTATGTCCTCTATGAAGCAATGTGATAATGATAAAGAGTTTGGGCTTTAAAGTCATGCAAGTCTGAGGTTGACTTCTATGATACCATACTTACCCAGCCCAAATTAACTTAGGATGTTACTCTAATAAAAATGTCCAATTTTTCTTTTTTTTCACGTAAGATATTTGCTCTACAAAACATGTATGTAAAAGATGCCTTAATAAAATCATCACATCTTAAAAAAAGAAAAAGTTAGACAAGCTTTTCATTGCAGGATCATAGCCTGGAAATAAGGTGAGGGGAAATAAAAAAATCTCTCCCCAAAAGATGACCCTAGCTGTATGCAATAACCATTAGAGGAGATAAAGCATAGATGTGAGGAGACCACACTCATTGTTTCCATGACAAACTATAAAACTCAGCACTTTTAAAGTACTATATGACCTTCTGGTTTCACAAGTCACTTTACTTTTCAATGCTTTAATACTTTTGATAAGCTCCACTTCACTGCATTAAATACTTAGGAGATTCTTGACTGTGCTTTGCAAGTGATCAATTAACTAAAAATTACACAGGTAGACAAAAATGCTGTTATGTTTACCTGTGTGTAATAATTTAAGTATGATTTCATACCCGGATAGAGGGTAAGGTGTTAACTGGTCAGCCTCTTCCAGTGTTTTGCCCTCTATTTCACCCTAAAAGGATGCTCATCAACTTAATGCATATATTCATAATGTGAAATTTCCAAATGGTTTCTTATTAACCATAACAATCCATACTTCTCTGTCCTCCAGATGCCTCCTCCTATCATCTCATCTAAGCTCTTTTTCTCTTCAAAAGCTCCATTCACACTGGCCTCCTCCATGTGTCTCCTCAACATATATTACACTGGAGTTGTTTATCTTCCAAGCTGTAATACCTCTTTCCATTCTCTTATGCACCTAGGAATCCAACAAGGCTCAGCACATAAGCTCTTATTCTTCACAAAGCCCACCATATTGAACCCTATAACACTTAAAACAAATTTCAAACTGGTGACTGATAGGTCATATTTGACTTGTATTTGACCCATATCTTTTTAAAACAAAATTTCATCCCACTGACAACATTCAAGAATGCTTCCAAAGAAACCATTTGGATTCTTGTTGAGGGAAAACTCATTAAAGACTGTATTCCCAACTTTTCTCGAAAAAAAATTACATGTTCTGGCAGCACTGGAATATAATGACACAGCCACAATCAGCTGCAGCTGAGTGGCAGCTGAGCCCTTCCACAGGTTCTTCAATATTCCTGGTTAACTGCCTGACCTCCAAGACCATACCTTCAGCACCTGCAATCATTCAGGAAATACGTGATGGCCCGTTATATGACAGGAACTGTATTAGAGTTAAGAAGATAAACATGACAAACTCGATCCCTCCTCCTCCCACAGCCTAGCTTAGTAGGGAAAGAAAAGAGCCAAGCAATTAGTTAGGAAACTTAAGATGAATGCAATGAGGGAAGTATAGGGCACTTAAAAGCACCTGGCAAGGATGAGTTAGAACTCTACCTATGGAAGTTAGGGAATACCCCTCAGATAAAGTGACAGCTAAGTAGATCTTCAGCAGGAGTAGGAGTTATCCAGAAAGGAGGAGGAGGAGACAGGGAGATCAAATGTCCCAGAGAAAAAAAGAGCCTTTGCAAAGATACTTGAGAGGAGAAAAAAGCCATCTTGAGGAAATGAAGTCAGTTCAACCTTAAAGACAGGTGTCAGAGAAGGGGCTCAACTGAAACAGTTGGCAGGAAAACTCAGCTGTTGGTTATGGTTGGGAGATAAAAGAGAATTTGAGTAAAGAGGGTGAACATGTGAAAGAATTTGGTAAGCAAGGAATAGCTGTTTCAGAGAGCACAGGTGGGGTTTTGAGGAGATGGGAAGAAAAAGAACGGAGATAGCCTAAGTCAAGGGGAAAGAAGCACAAAGGAGCGTGGGGATGAGGGTAGAGCAGAGAAGACCAAAGGGGCTTACATCCTGGGCGGTAACCAAGGATAACAGGAATGTGAAGCATGGTAGGTTTGGCTGACCACAAGTTTGCCAAGAAAATTAGTCCCAGCAGTCCCCTGGTGGACGTGGAGGCATTCAGGCCTCTCAAAATTCAGCTGCGCCCTGGCTGGATTGCACTTGCGTCTCTCTAGAAGACATCGGCTTCAGTCTGGATTGATTGTGCAGGCTCCGCGAGAGGATCAGGGTTCCTGGCTGCTGGCACGCAGGCTTCCAAGGAGTGGTTAGAGGCCTGGTCTGTATGTGCTGGTGGGTAGAAGTTAAGTATAAACTACCTGGGTTTACTATAGGAATGATGGCCCTGTTACGGCAGCTTCAAGAAAAAGCTGCGCGTGCCCACTTAGACTTACAGGGAAAAAAAAAAGGTGCCAAGAAGTTAAACTTTTGTCCACACCAATACTCAAGATGAGTCATTCTGTGAATCCAACTTCCCCCAACTAGACTGAGATCTCCACAAAAAATAGGCCTGTTTTGTGCTTTTTTTTTTTTTTTGTAGCTCCTAAAATGCCTAATACTGAGCTGGGTGCGTCGAACTCATTCAGTAAATTACCGACTTCTGATTTATTTCGGGTCACTAAAGTTACCTAACTCAGTCTTCTCGCATATTAAGGCGCTAAAGAAAAGCAAGCTCGTATCTTAGATTCAACACTACCCTTTATTCCGAACTCCACAGCGTCTCTCTACCCTCAACCGCGTGGGCATGATTGTTGTACGACTCAAAGACGGCAAGAGTTTCCAGAATCCACCACAGAAAACTCCCGCCGATCCCACAAGTGTGGCAGCCCGCAAGCCAGTCCCACACGCCTCTTGTTAAGGTAAAAAGAACTCACCGACACCAGGCCGCCGAGACACTCGTAAACGTAGTCGGTCGCTCGCCGCCGCTAGCCCAGGCAGGCACTTCCGGCGCGCTCGCTGACGTCAGCAAAGCGCCTGTCCCGGGGGCCCAGGTTTCCGAAAGCCGGGAAAAGGCGCCGCTGGGGCTGCGATCTCACATCCACTCCGGCCCCCTCCCAGGACCGTGATGCCAACACCGCTGCGAGGGACGGAGGAGAGTCGGGGTTGAACCCCAAGCCGAGCTGAGGGCCCACACTCCTCTGATTTCCTGGACCTCACCCCACTTGAAGGTAAACGCTCGATAGAGCTGTGGCCTTTTCCCTGCGAGCTCCCTTCCCAGACCTGTCAGCCAAATGATTTGCCCGTGTCTCCTGCCATCCTTTTTATTCCAGGACTTTGACCTTTGCTTGCCCTAGCACTGACTTGACTTAGAGAGTTTCAAATGAGAAACTCCTAAAAAGCTATCAAAGTTGAGTTCCTGAAGTATTCTAAATTATTCTCCCAGAACACTAAGCATCAAGCAATTTTCTCATTACTTCACAAATTGGCATGTCTTAGAATCAGTGTCTTCCCATGTGTAATAGTTCATATCCCCATCTCCGCACGTGATTTTTAAATTGGAAATTTGAACCTGTTTGAGCTTGATATCGTTTTCACGGATAATTTGTTGATTTTGTAAAATAAGATATGAAACCTCAAACTCCTGGGTTCAAGTGTTCCGACTTACTCAGCCTCCCACGTAGCTGGGACTACAGGCCCCCTCTATGACGCCCAGCTAATTATTCTACTTTTTTAGTAGAGATAGAATCTTGCTCTTACTCAGGCTGATCTGGAACTCCTAAGCTCAAGCAGTATTCCTGCCTCGGTTTCTCAGAATGCGAGGATTACAGGCGTGAGCGACCCCACCCGGCCTACTGATTATATTTAAACTTAAAAACATATATATGCAAGTCACTATCCCTTAAATGTACCTAACTTTTTTATATAATGTATGGCGTCATAATTGGCAGCATTATGCAAAATTAGTGAATTTGAAAAAGCTTTGCATTGTTCTTATGAAGCTAAAATTTAGACTTAACACCACTCTGGAGATGCATAGTAAGACAACCAACCAAAAAAGGTACCCAGTCATATATAGTCATGTTTGGGTCAATGAGGACCCACATATACCATGGTGATAAAATTATAATACTCGGCACTGTATTTTTACTGTACCTTTCTATGTTTAGATACACAAATACTTAGCACTGTGTTACAGTTGCCTACAGTATTCAGCACGTTAACATGCTATAGGGTTGTAGCCTAGCAGCCATAGACTACACCATCTAGGTTGTGTAGTTCACACAATGTCAAGATCACTTAATGACGAATTGCTCAGAACACATTTTCGTTAAGCAATGCATGAGTGCATATTAGCAAAAAAATCAGTGGCTGAGATTCTTTCTAAGCCCCCAGGCTTGCTCTTAGGTGAGCAAGATAGTATACATATCTGAAAGCACTGTTTGAGTCCTTAGGCCAAGGGGAGGTTTAAGAGTAACCTCAAGCTGTTCATGGTGGGTCATACCTGTTATCCTGCACACTTGGAGGGTGGTGGATTGCTTGAGTTCAGAAGTTAGAGACCAGGCTGAGCTAGAACAAAACTCTTGTCTCTCTTGTCTCTAAAAAACGGCAAGTTGTTGTGGCAGGCACCTACAGTCCCGCTACTTGGGAGGCTAAGGCAAGAGGAGGACTTGAGCCTAAGAGTTTGAGGTTGCTGTGAGCTGTGACAGCCCATGGCACTCTGCCAAAGCCAATAAAGTAAGACTATCTCAAAAAAAAAAAAAAAGTACCTTCAGGATTTACCATCCTTCTTATGTTTAAAATCCTCCTTTCTGTACACACAGTCCAGCCCTGAAAGAGTTAGTGTAAGAATTTTCTTGTAAGTAGGACCCAAAAATTTTAAGTGTGATTGGAGAAAAGGAATTCCTTAAGTTCACCCAGCTGGAGTCATTGTTCCTAACTTCATAAAATGTAAAGAAGGTAGTATAAATCTGGCATAACTGAATCAGTAATTGTCAATACTGTGTTGATTTTATCTGCCCTGAAGATTACCTGGTTTAGAGTCCTTACCGGTTTGTTTTCCTTTTTAGAAATGAGTGGTGGATTGGCTCCAAGTAAGAGCACAGTGTATGTATCCAACTTGCCCTTTTCCCTGACAAACAATGACTTATACAGGGTAAGTAAATTTTAGTATCGCTACATCTATTTACTGAATTTTCTATTGGAGATACAGATGTAACTTAAACAGTTCTCCCTGGCAAAGTGCTTAGTTGGTTTTTTTGTTTGTTTCTTGTTTTTGTTTTTTTGTGTGAGACAGAGTCTTACTCTGTCACACTGGGGTAGAGTGCCGTGTTATCATAGTTCATAGCAACCTCAAACTCTTGGACTCAAGGGATCCTCTTGCTTCAGCTAGGATTACAAGTGCCCACGACACCACCTGGCTAGTGTATTTCTGTTTTTAGTAGAGAAGGGTCTCGCTCTTGCTGAAGATGGTTTCAAACTCCTGAGCTCAAGCAATTCACCACGCCCAGCTTCCCTGCAAAAAGTACATTATAATGCCCTTAAACCATCAATACCAAAGACCTCTGTTGCAAATGTAAGTGAAAAAATTTAGAAAGTTATAATTTCCAAAGAGAATTTACAGTTTCCTTATAGAGAATAATAAGTTATTTATAAACACAAAAAACATAACTAGCATAATTAATGGGGAACAACTTGTGATAGGCTAATTTTTTTTTCCTGCTTGCATACTTGGCTTTTGAAACTGGTAGTGGAATAGAGGTTCTGGAGGAAAGGACTGTTGGGAGCAAAGAGAGTGAGTCTCTTTCCTAACCCTCAGGTTCTGAAAGCTTATCTTAATTAACATATGTGGCAAAAGCATAACAATTTTGATATTGTTGTCAGTTCAGGATATAGATGATTGAGGTAGGGGGGAAATCCCTTCCAATATTCTTTTCCCTCTTTACCTCACAAAGAACAAAATTTTCTGTTTTACCTGTCCTCCAGATGAATGAGAGAGAGGATCTGGAAGGGATAACATGAGTCCTTTCTTCTAGTATTCTGTTCTCTTTGCTACTTTGGGTAGATGTTAACTAGAGAGATGCTTCATAGGTGATGCATAGCCTTGGTTTATTAAGATAGCCTGAGTTTCAGGCCAAGCAGTAGCTTATGCTATAATCCAAGCACTCTGGGAGGCCAAGGTGAAAGGATCCCTTCAGCTCAGGAGTTCTAGACCAGCCTGAGCAAGATAGAGACCCCTATCTCTACCAAAAATAGAAAAATTAGCCAGACATAATGTCTATAGTCCCAGCTATTTGGGAAGCTAATGAGGAGGATTACTTAGACCCAGGAGTTTGAGGCTGATGCCATGGCACTTTTGCCTGGAGCCACAGAGTGAGACTCTGTTTCAGAAAAAAGAAGAACAAAGAAAGAAAAGAAAAAGATGGCTTGAGTTTCAAAGAATAGGGAAAAATTATTTTACTTTCCCTGTATTCCTTAACTATGTTTACTGAATGTTTATTATGTGTTGAGCATTCTTACAGGTACTAGAGACATGTCAGTGGAAAAAAAGACAAAAATCCCTTTGGCACTCAGAGTTTACCAGAAGAGACAAACAATGCAAAAGATTAAAAATCAAATTATATGTTAAGATAGCAAGTAGATACTAAGATGTTAGTTGCTAAGGAGAAAAAATAAAGCAGGAAAGAAGGGTTGTTGACTGATAAACTGGGAATGGGATAAAATTTTATATATGATGGTAATAAATGCCCTTCATGAGAAAGTGACTTGAATAATGACCTGAAGCAAACAAGAGGCAGCTGTGCAGATTTCTGGGGGACAAGCATTTCATTTAGAGGAAGAGCAGTCAGAGATAAGCACACTCAGGATGCCTCTGTAAAATGAGGCGCCATTAGAAAGTGTTATATAAAAAACTACTGGCTTGGGCAGCACTTGTGACCCAGTGAGTAGGGCTCTGGCCCCATATACTGAGGGTGGCAGGTTCAAACTTGGCCCCAGCCAAACTGCAATAACAAATAACCAGGCATTGTGGCAGGTGCCTGTGATCCCAGCTACTTGGAAAGCTGAGGCAAGAGAGGTGGAGGTTGCTGTGAGCTGTGATGCCACAGCACTCAATCAAGGGCAACAAAGTGAGACTCTGTCTCTTAAAAAAAAAAAAAAAATACTGGCTTTCAGAATCCAGTGTTGTTAATACTGCAGTCCAGATACTCCATAATCATAGAGCTAAAAAATTCATTATTGGTTGCATATATGGTATAAACATATTCTAAAAGAATTTTTATATAATAAATAAGAACTATTAGCATATAGGTAATGACTGGAATTATGAAAATAGATAAGATTGCTCAGGATCAAGATGTAGAAGACAAAGGGCCAATTAAAAAGCACCACCAACATCAATGGTGGGCAGAAGAGGAGACTGATGGAAATGGGTTTTTCATTATAAAATCTTTTTTTGTTTTTATGTTTCTTTTGCTTGTTTTTGAGACATGGCCTCTCTGTCACCTGGGCTAGACTGCTGTGACATCATCATAGCTTACTACAACCTCAAACTCCTGGGCTCAAGTGAGTTGAGGTTGTAGTACAGGAGCTTACTACAACCTCAAACTCCTTCTTCAGCTGCCCAAGTAGCTAGGACTACAGGCATACCACCATACTAGGCCTGTTTAGGGTTTTTTTTTTTAAGCAGTCTAAGTATCTGTCTTCTTAAACAGTGATTATTTAATGTGGTGGGGGTTGAGTAAGAATAGTAATATTCTACAACATTGATATTTGAAGTGTAGGCTTAGATGATGTTACAGTAGAGCTGGTACTTGCCAAGGATATCCCTCAGGAACATAACAGCTAGACAGTAGGTATGCCTGGACCTACCACTCATGTAGTGTTTTTCTCTGTGTCCACTGCATTGCCAGAAACATAGGGGCTGAGGCAGGACATGTGCCTCTAATAATCACCAAAAAAATATTTCTAGGGCCTGCTTTATAGACTGAAGGCTAAAATTTTCATACACTATAACAAAGAATTCGGACTGCATATACATCCTGAAAATGTCACGTTTTTTATAGCCTCGTGTTATAAATTAATATGTGTTCTTTTGTTTCAGATATTTTCCAAGTATGGCAAAGTTGTAAAGTAAGTATTCGCATTAAATTTTAAAACTGTATCTGAATTTGCTTCTCCATTTTTTTTTTGAGACAAAGTCTTCCTTTGTCACCCTCAAGTAGAGTGCTGTGGCATGATAGCTCACAGCAACCTCCATCTCTTGGGCTCAAGCAATTCTCTTTCCTCAGCTTCCCAAGTAGCTGGGACTATTGGCACCCACTACAAAGCCCAGCTGTTTTTAGAGGCGGGATCTCATTCTTGCTCAACTAGTCTCAAACCTGTGAGCTTAGGGTAATCCACCCACCTCAGCCTCCTAGAGTGCTAGGATTAAGGCATGAGCCACTATATCCGGCCTTCCTTTTTTTTTTTGCAGTTTTTGTCTGGAGCTGGGTTTGAACCTGCCACCTCTGGTATATGGGGCTGGTGCCCTACTTCTTGAGACACTTGACATTATATCATAAATGTCTTTTCATGTGCTATAAAGAAGATATGTCCTCAGATCTTATAGTTTTACATACACATCATAATTTGTGTAAATAGTCTTTATAATTTCTTACTGTAGTCCTAAGAACTAAAACTAATTCTATTATCCAATATAAGAAATACAGAATCTGGGCTCGGCGCCTGTGGCTCAATCGGCTAAGGCGCCAGCCACGTACACCTAAGGTGGCAGGTTTGAATCCCCAGCCCGGGCCCGCCAAACAACAATGATGGCTGCAACCAAAAAATGGCCGGGCGTTGTGCTGGGCGCCTGTGGTCCCAGCTACTTGGGAGGCGGAGGCAGGAGACTCGCTTGAGCTCAGGAGTTGGAGGTTGCCATGAGCTATGATGCCATGGCACTCTGCCCAGGGAGTTAGCTTGAGGCTCCATCTCAAAAAAAAAAAAAAAAAGAAATACAGAATCTGATTAAACAAATATTTTGATTGCTAGATGTGTTATCAAGTACACTATAAACAGATTGCCATTTATCAAATAAGTATAAAGACAAATGCAGTATTTTAATGCATATAACTTGCAAAGCATTTAGGAGGCTGAGAAATAGGAAAATATATTTCCTGCCTTCACAGAAATCTTAGATATCATTAGAAAACTGGAAACACACAAAAATGGTAGTGGGTGATGAAAATAATTGGGCTAAGAGTTAAGAAAAGATAAAAAGAACTTAAGGTTTTCATATTTAATTCAGTATTTAAAATCAAGCAACTATATTTTAGGGCAAGGAAGTAAAAGCAAGGTACAGTTATTTATTTACTTATTTCCACCAAAACAGTTTTATTATTATCACTGACAAGCATAACACTGCAATTGTATCATTATTTTGTGTGGTTTCTTAAGTATTACCCAAGTATGCATTAAAAATATATTTTTACATTTAAGAACCATAACACATTAAAGAAGTCCTCTGTAAACATCCCTTCTCAATATATTTTCCTGCTTTGTTTCATACATAAATAACTTAATCTACAAAGTCACAAATAAAACTATCAACTCTATGGCCTAAAAGTATATACAAATTTTGGAAGTTAACAAAGTGTTCCCTTTATGATTTAATAAATAAAAACATGCTGTATTTGCAGTGTTTATTATCAACTGATTTATCATAAGTTCTTACTATCTCCCAATCTGCTCTGCCAATAATAGACCTTGCAGTGCACTTGGTAAATGTCACACATTTAAAAAGTCAAAATGGTCAAAAGCCTAGATTTATTTAAAAATAGCAGAGGAGGTGCTATTTAGATATCACTAAGTCTTATTAAAACTACTTCAGCTTGTCTAAAAAACAAAAAGTGCTACTAAAAATTGAATGCTGGTACCACCCATCCTTTAAATGGTGTCTAACAAAATCTAAAATTTATGAAACAGTAAAATCTTATTAAATCCATAAATCTTGCCCCCCAAAAATGTCATTGAGATTCTGATATAGGAACAGAATCAGTATTATCTTAAATTTTCTAAAATGTATTTTTTGAATCATCACCTTCATGAGTAAAAGCTTTAAGGGTAAAATGACATAAAGTTATTTCAAAAAGCTATACTGATAATTCCTGATACAGAACATTAGATTAGTTTTTATGTAATGCCTGGGAATCCCAATTTCTTCAGAAAATGTTAAATACTATTTGAAACATACCACCTAAATAGTGGTTTACTAATCACTCAAATAGGTTAGCAATCAAATTACTTTTATGTAATAAAAGTAAACAGGAATTTTACATATTTGTTTTATTTTATACTTTATATTTTGGACCTTCATTCATAGGGTATAAAACTTGAAAAAAATTCTCAACAAACATTTTCATTAGATTTAGATGATTCAAGCTATAAATAACGCTAAACTAAGCACCATCATTTCCTTTAAAATCTAAGTTTTTAGAAGTTTTATTTTTTAAGCAGTGCAAAAATGATCTGGTTCACACTATTAACTGCCCAACAAATCGTTTAAAAAACTTAATCTTCTTTGTTAAAGAGGAAATGACTAGAAATGTTTTCATGCTCTTATTTTTAAAAACAAGATTCTAATATACATAATGAATCTAAACAAAATTCACAAATGGTAGCTGAAATCCTGTCAACTTCCAGCCCAATACAACATAAATTCAGTTTTAATGCATAAACAATTCATAATTAAAGTTTATAGGAAATGTCAACAAGTCATAACTACCACACTTCCACTATCCTTCAGCCAGGCACAGCAGATGTACACACTGATAGACTGCTTGGAAAATGAAAGCTGTCAGAGCTATAAATACGGAATACCTAAATATAAACGTAGCAATGCCAAAACATTACAACTATTAAAGAAAAGTAAGATGTGACATAGATCTGACAGTTCTCTCTGAGCCACTTTCCACTGATTTATAAAGCTATGGTTTTATAATTCTTTTACAAAGGGAAGTTTTTCTACACTGATGCATGCAGTAATTTAATTGTACATTCTTGACTACAAAACAATCTTCAAATCCTCTTGCAGACCTTGACATGTCTCATCAGAGTTTCTCCAGAAAGTCAGCTTGTTATATTTTCAGCAGCCTTTAGTGTTTCAGTAGCCTTGAGAAGCTCCTTAATAACCGACAAAAAAGCTTCTGGGTTAATTCCTTGTTCACAAAGCCATACACAAATAGACATTCTCATAGGCTTACCTTGCTTTTAAAAATCACTGTCACTGGTTGGGGAATCACTATTTCTGGGCGTGATGGTTCACACCTATAATTCTAGTATTCTGGGAGGCTGAGGTGGGAAGATGGAGCTCAGGAGTTCAGGATGAACCTGGTGGGTAATACTTAGTGGTATGGGCTCAGTGCTCATAGCACAGTGGTTACGGTGCCAGCCACATACACCGAGGCCGGCAGGTTCGAACCCAGCCCAGGCCAGCTAAACAACAATGACAGCTGTAACAAAAAAAATAGCTAGGCATCGTGGTGGGCACCTGTAGCCCCAGCCGCTTGGGAAGCTGAGGCAAGAGAATCACTTAGCCCAAGAGTTGGAGGTTGCTGTGAGCTGTGACAGCATGGCACTCTACTGAGGGCAACATAATGAGACTCTGTCTCAAAAAAAAAAAAAATCTTTATTAGTATGTTTACTTTGTGGATGGCATCTAGGTTTCCCAGATTGGTTGTGTACGCTTCATACTATATGAGCTTAAATGAGTGTATCATATACCTTACTTAGCTCAAGAAATGGTCCTACTGTACCTCTTTTCCTGTGCCAGAAACTTGTAGTAGATTTATCCTTTTGTAATTTTTTTCTGTTACCATAAAAGTTATCTCTATCAAAGTATTATGTTATAATTGGCTTACAGATCTGTCTCCACCACTAGACTGTAGGCTTAGGGCAGAAACTACTCCCAGTGCTTAACGCCTAGGCTTGAGGCTCATGGAGTAGCTGAATAACCAAGTGAATGAACACATAAATGCAGTCTTTTGAGAAACTACTTTCCCCATTTATATCTATTTTTCTATTCTAACATAGTAAGTTAAGCATGTACAGGTTACAGAGACAGCCTTAAAGGAGTTTGTATTACAATAAGTGAGATGAAATATGGTTTCTATATAAACAGTTCAATAGAGACTAGCGGAAAGAGGAGAAATTATTTCCATCTGAAGAGACTAGAAACTGGTACATGATCTAAGCCCTGAAGAATGAGGAAAATTTTAATGGACAGTGTGTGAGAGTGAAAGAAAACAGAAGCTGTGTGAACAGAGGTGCCAATGTGGGGATGAGTGGTTTATTTTAGCGAGACCTCATAATTTATGACTAGAAATAGTAGTGAAAGATGAGGGAGGTAGGAGCCAAATCAAAAAGGAAATTAACTGCCAGACAAAGAATAGGCAACATAACCAAATGTTTCTGAGCAAAGGAATGGTGTGATTTTTAAGACTCTTTCACTACCTTATGAGAATTAATCTCAAGGCACAGTAAGAACAGACTGTTAAAAGAGTAATGCCAGCATGAACCAGAAAAAAGCAAAGGGAATGGAGAAGGGGGAACAGGTGAGAGAGAGATTAACTGAAGATGGAATAGAAAACTAGCACTTTTACTGAAATAGTACTTTTTAAGAAATGATTTATGACCTTCACAAACATGAAAAAAATTCCAAAAACTAAAGCAAAATAGTTCAGTCAAAATTGGTTTTAAAAGTATCTGACATATCCTCAGTAACTGTGGTGGGCTTTGAAGATAACCAGTCCAAACTTGGGCCTTCATCCACCGCTCGAGTTTTCTTCTTTCCTTCTCAGCCCATTCAATAAACAGATGCACTCTTGAGAAACTAAACCATTTTAGTTGCCCGTTTTCCCCTAAAGTTCTTCTTTTTTTTTTTAATGAAATTAGACATGCCTTTTCTTAATATGGTGGCATCTTTTTATTTTATTCCAGTGACTACATGTGTACCTTAACCTAAACCTAAGTGAACTAATTTTAATATGCAAAATGTTAACACTGAATAAAATTACTGATTATTTATTCACTTGTGTCCTCTTATCTAGCCTCCTATAATTCAAATTTTAGAAATTGTTTAAGCTTTATGTTGAACTTTTTTAAAACTATTTGGAAATAATTTTGAATTTATAAAAAATTGCAGAAACAGTAAAAAAAAATGAAATCTTTTTTTTTTAAATATGAAATCTTTATCTAGATTCACCTCTCATTAGCATGTCCCCTAGGTGCTTTATCATTTGCACATTACCCCTGGGGTGGTATAGCTAAGAACCACTAAACTTCGTATTCTTTAAGAGAATATTAAGAATACAGTTAGATTCTAAAACTTGGAAAAATAAAGTAATTCATTTTGCTTTTTGTGTAGAAAAGAATACCTCGGTTTTGTTAGCAGGATGAGAGTGAGTTTGGAAGAAGAATAACGCTTCAAGATTCCATTGTCTCTGTAATCTCTTCACCTCTTTCAATCTCTGATTAACTCGAATCATAGCTGTGCTACCATGTGTTAAATCAATATTCCACTTTTTCATCATTCTTTTTTTTGTAGAGACAGAGTCTCGCTCTATCGGCCTCAGTAGAGTGCCATGGCGTCACACAACTCCAGCAACCTCCAACTCCTAGGCTTAGTCGATTCTCTTGCCTCAGCCTCCCTAGTGGCTGGGACTACAGGTGCCTGCCACAGTGCCCGGCTATTTTTTGGTTGCAATTTGACGAGGGCTGGGTTTGAACCCGCCACCCTCAGTATATGGGGCAGGCACCCTACTCACTGAGCCACAGGTGCCACCCTTCATCCTCATTCTTGATATCCCATGACTCTGAAGAGATAGCTGATTTTTCAAATGTATCAATTTATCTTATTTTGTAAATTTTTTAGCCCTTACTAAAAACCTTGCGTTTTCTAAGTGTTAATATCTTATTTGTTGCTACCTCTATTTTAACTATTTGTTTATGATTTAAGGGTTACTATAATGAAAGATAAAGATACAAGGAAGAGTAAAGGAGTTGCATTTATTTTATTTTTGGATAAAGACTCTGCGCAAAACTGTACGAGGGCAATAAACAACAAACAGGTAAGCCATTCATTCCCATCCAAGTTTTTAAACCCCAAAAGCCTTTGTGCTCATCCAGGCCCAAACTGTGAGGATGCAGTAGATTCTAAGGACATCTGACTTACAGAAAAGAGGCCAAGGCTATAGTGGGTTCCTAACACATTAGAAGACTCCAAGCAGTAAGAATACTACAGAACAGAATTTATTGTATCAAAGTGGCAGTTGCTAAAATACTCCAAAAATAAAATGGAATTGAAGATTTGAGGAAATGGGATCAAAGAAGTAGTTTTAGGTTTCGGTGAAATACATCCCTCTGTATTTACATTTTTCTCTGGTTTAGTTATTTGGTCGAATGATAAAAGCAAGCATCGCTATTGACAATGGAAGAGCCGCTGAGTTCATCCGAAGGCGAAACTACTTTGATAAATCTAAGTGTTATGAATGTGGGGTAAGTAAACCTAAAACTGAATAGAACTTTCCCTAGTCTACTTTAAGGCATTTTCACATCAGTCTTTTATTTGTGTCACCAAAACTTATGACTGGCCAAAGCCAGGTTTTGGGAGTTGTTTTATTTAGGAACTCCAGATTGATCTTGGTAAACTCAATTGAAATGTCATATGTAAAGATAACCTGAGAATGGTATTTTCTCTAGTTCCTAAATCTGTGGAAATGATTAGTATAAAAAGTGTTAGACTGATTACTAATACCCAAGATCTTGAAAGATTTTAGTAACTCAAAAATTTTCATTAATAGGCTATTACCTGTTTCTATAACATTGTGCCAACAAGTGTCACTGTTCAGTACCAATATCATCATATGACCTATCCTCTATAGGATATTGTGTTTCAGCGTTCCTTAGTTTCTCTTCCTGTTAGTACTGCTAATGTTTTATTACTGCACTATCCTTACATTTTCGGACCTAATTCTCCTCATGATCTGTCATTATCCACCTAAAGTTTTGTTGATTAGGAGAGATACACAATCTTAGAACAGTTTTGTACATGGCCCATAAGGGTACCAAGAGAATTTCAGTCTGGGTCTCACAGCTTTCATTTTCTAAAGTGACAACATAAAATACTTAAGAAACACAGTCCAGGGGGATTAATGGTAAGATGGGAAGAGAATTAATGAAAGACATTGTCCTGCTACAAAATCCCATGGGAGATACAGGGACATGCCTCTCCCTACTCACTCCCAATAAAACAAATAGGTAAACAGGGAAATAGAAAGTCAGCAAACAAGGTACTTACTGTTCTGTCAATTCTTGTAATTCGAAAACTTCTTTTTTTTTTTTTTTTCAATTAAATCATAGCTGTGTAAATGCAGTCATGGGGTACAGTATGCTGGCTTTATATACAATTTGAAATACTTTCACCAAAGTGGTTAACATAGCCTTCATGGCATTTTCTTAGTTATTGTGTTAAGACATTTATAGTCTGCATTTAGAAAGATTCACATGTACCCTTGTAAGATGCACCGTAGGTGTGGTCCCACCAATCACCCACCACCCATCCTCCCCCCCGAAAACTTCCTAAGTAAATGTTTTAGAAACTGTGTTCCAAAGCCCTGAGTTTTCAAAAGAAAGAAAGAAGTGGGGGTGGAGTTATGGTTAAATAACTCCATGTTATTAGTATGTATCCTGATATTCACAGTAAATATTAAATTATCTGAGAAGTTTTGGATGAGTTTGTTAATCTGTTCCTTTTGGTTTACAGATCCATAGATTTATTATATTTTGTACATTTCTATATTTCTTTAATTTTTACCTCCCAAAAAATCTGTTTACATTTAGTTAGCCTGGTTTTTCCCACAGTTATTTCCCTATAAATTCTCCTTTTATATGGGATACATTAATATTTTTTGAATACCATTATTCCAAAACACAGTTTGGGAAATACTTCCCTAACTATATATTCTGAGCAGTTCATTAACAGTAAATAATATCTTTTAGGTTCAGCTATGTCCTAGGTATACAAAGTCCACAGTCAATTTGGCGCTCAGTTAAATACACTTGAAAAGCATGATGATTTTTCTCCTATTGTTTAATTCTTGGCTAAGTAGCCATACCCCACTATAACATAAAACCTTTTATCAGACACAGAAGCTCACACCTTAATCCTAGCACTTTGGGAAGTAGAGGTGGGAGGATCAAATACTTGAGGCCGAGAGTTCAAGGCCATTAATCCCAGCTACTTGGGACACTGAGGTGGGAGGATTGCTTGAGCCCAAGAGTCTAAGGTTGCAGTGAGCTGTGATCACACCACTGCATTCTAGCCCCAGGTGACAGAGCAAAACCCTGTCTCCAAAAAGAAAAAAAGATGTAGTAAGCCAGTGTACAAAATATTAACTCTGAGTTCTTATGTTTTACAACTTGATATTCTACCTCATAAATTACAGGCTACTACAGCATTGTCAAACAAGAATATAAAGCAAGCCACCTCTGTAATTTAAAATTTTCTACTAGCCACCTTAAAAAACAAGTAAAAGTTGGCTCGGCGCCTATGGCTCAATTGGCTAAGGCGCTAGCCACGTACACCTAAGGTGGCGGGTTCAAATCCCCAGCCCGGGCCCGCCAAAACAACAATGATGGCTGAAACCAAAAAATGGCCAGGCATTGGGGCCGGCGCCTGTGGTCCCAGCTACTTGGGAGGCTGAGGCAGGAGACTCACTTGAGCCCAGGAGTTGGAGGTTGCTATGAGCTGTGATGCCATGGCACTCTACCCAGGGGGATAGCTTGAGGCTCCCTCTCAAAAAAAAAAAAAAACAACGACAACTGCAACAACAACAAAAAATAACCAGGTGTTGTGGCAGGTGCCTGTGGTCCCAGCTACTTGGGAGGCTGAGGCAAGAGAATCACTTAAGCCCAACAAGTGGAGATTGCTGTGAGCTGTGACATGATGGCACTCTAACGAGGGCTACATAATGAGACTGTCTCAAAAAAAATAAAGTAGGGCTTGGCCCCCATAGAACAGTGGTTACAGCGCCAGCCACATATACCGAGGGTGGCAGGCTTGAACCTGCCCAGACCAGCTAATCAATTGCCAACAACAACAAAAAAAAATAGCTGGGCATTATGGTGGGTGCCTGTAGTCCCAGCTACTTGGGAGGCTGAGGCAAGAGAATTGCTTAAGCCCAAGAGTTGGAGGTTGCTGTGAGCTGTGACACCATGGCACTCTACTCAGGGCAACATAGTGAGACTCCGTCTCAAAAAAAAAAAAAAGTACAGATATTCTCAGACAAGCATGGTGGCTCATATAATAATCCCAACACTTTGGGAGGCTGAGGGCAGAATAGTTTGAAGCTATAAGTTCAAGAGCAGCCTGCACAGCTCACATCTCTACAAAAACATTTTTCAAACAGCCTGGGTATGGTGGTTCACACCTGTAATCCTAGCTCTCTGGGAGGATGAGGGGTGAGAATCACTGGAGCTCAGGAGTTCAAGACCAGCCTGACCAAAGACGAGACCCTGTAGCTAATAAAAATAGAAATATTAGCCTAGCATCCTCATGGGCACCTGTAGTCCTGGCTACTCAGGAGACCGAGGCAGGAAGATCATTCGAACCCGAGAGTTTGAGGTTGCTGTGAGCAAGGTAGGACGCCATGGCACTGTAGCCTGGGCAACAGAGTGAGAAATAGTCTCAAAAAAAAAAAAAAAAAAAAACTTTGTTCCTATAACTAAGCTGGACATGACGGCTCACCCCTGTAATCCTAGCTACTCAGGAGGCTGAGGCAAGAGGATCACTTGAACCTGAGAGTTTGAGGTTGCTGTGAGCAAGGCAGGACACCATGGCACTGTAGCCTGGGCAACAGAGTGAGAAATAGTCTAAAAAAAAAAAACCAACGTTGTTCCTATAACTAAGCTGGGCATGACGGCTCACCCCTGTAATCCTAGCTACTCAGGAGGCTAAGGCAAGAGGATCACTTGAGCCCAGGAATTTGAAGTTACAGTGAGCTATGATTGTGCCACTGCACTCCAGCCTGAGCAAGACTCTATCTCTAAAAAAAGAATAGTAAAATTAAGTTTAGGTTTCCATACCCCGTCCAGGGGATCTGATTCCGAAGTGCCCCCTAGTAGGGCCTACATATCTGTCTTTATTGTGGTTCTGGTCAGTCAGGTTTGGAAAGACAGTTATACAACACAGCTGGCTTCTCTCATCCAGCCTCCTGCTTTGAGGTCCTTGGTAAAGTTTCCTCAGCAGTATGAGGTTAACCATTTTCCCCATCTTTCCAAATCTAATCTCTCCAGGTTGTGAGTAGGGCATGAAGAGATGGAAGGGCCTAAGTAGACGGGGACATCATTGCAGGACAGGACCTGGGGGAAGATGGGGATGTTGGGACTCAGGTTTTCTCCAAAGTTTGGCTGGTTTGAGTACTGAGACTTAGAGGAGCTGAATTCAAGTTTTTGTTCTGAGCATTGAGGAAATGGGTGTTTGTCTTAATTTTACAGGGCTAGTGTCTGTCTCTGTGAGTTCTCTGCCTGTCAGAAAAGCTGCTCCTGCAGGGGACCTGTGTTGACAGCATAGGCGGAGACCAACCCCTGCTCTTGCTGAGAAGGGTTATGTAGTTTCCACAGTTCACTTTTCAGATCTAATCATGTCTGGATTCAGCGTGTTACAGGATCCTCTTGCCTTCTTTTTTTGTAGAGACAGAGTCTCACTTTATCGCTCTCGGTAGAGTGCCGTGGTGTCACACTGCTCACAGCAACCTCCAACTCCTGGGCTTAGATGATTCTCCTGCCTCAGCCTCCTGAACAGCTGGGACTACAGGTGCCTGCACAACGCCCAGCTATTTTTTTGTTGCAGTTCAGCTAGGGCCAGGTTTGAACCCGCCACCCTCGGTATATGGGGCTGGCACCCTATCCACTGAGCCACAGGCACTGCCCCCTCTTGCCTTGTTAATTGAGAACTTAAGTTGTTTTATGTGGAGGTGAAGAGAGTATATGCCCAGTACAAGATAATTGAGCTGAATGGTCTCTTCCTGTAGGACCCCAGATGTCACCAATTTGCTTAGTTTACCTATTATAACTGGGTTTTCAAAAGATGAGAAGTATCAGTACCATTAGAATCAAATTTAAGGAAGATTCATCCCTGAATCTGAAGATGCCACATGGGGACTTGCTCAGCAGGCTGCCTTGGTTTCTCCCAAAATGAAGACTCAGAGACAACTTGGAAGAGGTGTCATCCAAGTAGAAATTGATCAAGGAGTCCGGGCGTGGTGGCTCATGCCTGTAATCCAGCACTCTGGGAGACCCAGGCAGAGGATCACCTGAGGTCAGGAGTTGAGACCAGCATGAGCAAGAGTGAGACCCCATCTCTACTAAAAATAGAAAAACTAGCCCAGCACTGTAACAGGTGCCTGTAGCCCAGCTACTTGGAAGACTGAGGCAAGAGGATCACTTGAGTCCTAGAGTTTGAGTTTGCTGTCAGCTATGATGCACAGCACTCTACCTAGGATGACAAAGTGAGACCTGTGCTAAATAAATAATTAAAATACAAAAAGCTAGCTGGGGGTTGTAGCGGGCACCTGTAGTCCCAGCTACTCAGGAAGCTGAGGCAGGAAGATCCCTTGAGCCTAAGAGTTTGAGGTTGCTGTGAGCTATGATGCCAACGCACTATACCCAGGGCAACAGAGTGAGACTCTGTCTCAAAGAAAAAGAAGGAACCAAATTGGTCAGGGAAGAGGAGTGAGGGATAAAACCCTGCTCTCCAGGAGCTTGGAGACCAGCTGCAGCCAGCCAGCCACTAGTAAGTGCTGGGAAGCTGAGGTACCGGCCCAGGCACTGCGCCCGTGGGATCGGTCCCCCTCCTGAGGAGTGATGCAGACATTCTTATCCTATTTATCGGAGCCACTGTTAATAAAGGGATGCCTGTGGTCTGAGACTTTTATAAATCTAGCTCCAAGAACACAACGTAGAACCGTGATTAATGTGGTTTCTCTTCTCAGTGATGGTACATAGCCGTGAGCCAGTGGCATGGATGTCCTTTAAATTCCAGCCCGACTCCTAATCAATGCATTTGGCTGCCTGATAAAAATATTTTCAGGTTTAGGTCAGAAACATATCAAAATATACTTGAATTTAATTCCAGTTCATCACAATTTTTAAGGAAATGCTTTCAGACATACTGATGCCCACGTTGTGGTTTAGAAGGAAACAAAGCAGCTCTGTGAGGCCAGAGCGTATTTCAGTTCAATAATGAGGCTTTCTTAGATGGAGTGACTCAGAGTCAGGGCTGCACAGAGACTGCTGAGAGCTGCCAGCCAGGAGCGCGTGGCCCAGAAGGTCTCTCCTCTCCCTCCAGACGGGAAGAGCAGTCTGGGAGTGAAGGCATGTGAGATTGTCATTAATCCCAGTGAGTGGTGGAAGTCAGTGCTGGCAGTCATTCCAGCTCAGAGGACAGGAGCGTGTTTACTAGATGTCTGGAGTGTACCTCTGTAATCCAGATAATCCTCCGGGCCCGCCTCACACAGGATTGTTGATGAGAATGCAAATCCCAACACTGCAATTCAGGATTTTGTTTGTGCTGGAAGCATTTTGTAAATGTTTTCATTGGGGGTTAGTTGGGTAGTGGCTTTCCCGTGCTCTATTCCCAGAATTTAACAGTGTCTCTTTATCTCAAAGTAGGTATGTGAAGCATCGGACACTATAGTTTTATAAAATGGAATTAGGTGTAAATCTCTTATTTTATTTTATTTTTCTGAGACGGTCTTACCTTGTCACCCTCAGTAGAGCGCAGTGGCATCACCAGAGCTCACAGCAACCTCAAACTCTTGGGTTCAAGAGATCCTCTTGCCTCAGCCTCCAAAGTGGATATGACTACAGGTGCCCACCACACACCTGCCTAATTTTTCTTTCTTTTTTTTAAATTTTTCTATTTTTAGTAGAGACAGGGTCTCACTCTTGCTCAGGCTGGTCTTGAGCTCCTGAGCTCAAGCAATCCATGCACCTCAGCCTCCAGGAGTGCTGGGGTGACAGGCATGAGTCACCGCACCCAGCTTCTTCCAGTGTTCTTGATTCCAGTATGTAGCCGCACCGTCTATCTGCTGACCTGAGCAGCCCAAACACCTGGCAGTCATATTTGATACCCTCCCTTTCCTTCAGTTCTGCCCTAGTATCATATCCATTACAAAGTTCTATCACTTCTGCTTCGTAAATATAATACCTCTTTTTTATTAAAAAAACAAAAACTGGCTCCGCGCCTGTGGCTCAGTCGGCTAAGGCGCCAGCCACGTACACTTAAGGTGGCGGGTTCGAATCCCCAGCCCGGGCCCACCAAACAACAATAATGGCTGCAACCAAAAAATGGACAGGCGTTGTGGCGGGCGCCTGTAGTCCCAGCAACTTGGGAGGCGGAGGCAGGAGACTCGCTTGAGCCCAGGAGTTGGAGGTTGCTATAAGCTGTGATGCCATGGCACTCTACCCAGGGGGATAGCTTGAGACTCCGTCTCAAAAAAAAAAAAAAACTTACTTTGTTAGGACGTGTCTGTGTTTATAAATTTGAATCCCACTGAAGGGCTTATAAAGAAAGGCAGCAGTCATGCTAACAATCTTATCCATTTCTACCCCTAGTCTTGTGGTTTTCAATTCTTTTTTTTTCTTCTGTTCATTGGTTTTCTTTTTCATGAGACAGAGCCTCAAGCTGTCACCCCGGGTAGAGTGCCATGGCATCTAACTCCTGGGCTTAAGCGATTCTCTTGCCTCAGCCTCCCAAGTAGCTGGGACTACAGGTGCCCGCCACAATGCCCAACTATTTTTTAGTTGTAGTCGTCATTGTTGTTTGGCAGGCCCAGGCTGGATTCAAACCCACCGGCTCTGGTGTATGTGCCTGGTGCCTTAGTTGCTTGAGCTACAGGCACTGAGCCTGTTTATTGGTTTTCTTTGGAAAAGAGGAATATTTATTCAACAAATATTTTCCGAGCTTCTGCTATGGAACAGGTATGAGGTTTTCTTTGTTGTTGTTTTTTGAGAATCGAGGTGTCACTATGTTGCCCAGGTTAGACTCAAACCTCTGGGCTAAGGTGATCCTCCCACTGCAGCCTTCCAAGTAGCTGTGAGTACAGACACACACCACCACGCCTGGCTGATTAGTTCTAATTGCAGGGGAAGCAACAGCGAGAAAAACAAACCTAACTCTCACAGGGGCTTATATTCTGCTGGGAGGAGACTGATGGGTAAAGTATGTTAGTGTGTTAAAAAGATGCGTGGAGAGAGATCCAGGAACAGGGCAAGAAAGGGTGTAACATCAGCAGGGGAGGGCTGCTGCTTCCAATTTTAATAAATAGGTTAGAGAAGCTGACATTTAAGAAATGACCTGAAGAAGGGGGTTAAAGCTGCAAAGACCCTGAAGCAAGGGTGAAGCTAGTGTGGCTGTGGTGGAGTGAGGGAGGAGAGGGGAGTGGAATATGAGCTCGCAGTCAGCCCGAGCCCACAGGGAGGCAGCAGCGGGGTCCCCTGTGGTGACTGCTTTATTCTGACCTGGGAAGCCATTGCCTGGTTTCGCTGACAATCTGACTTAATTGAAAAAGAATCTCTGGGGCAGTGCCTGTGGCTCACTAAGTAGGGCGCCAGCCCCATATACCGGGTTCCAACCCAGCCCCAGCCAAACTGCAACAAAAAAATAGCCCGGCATTGTGGTGGGCACCTGTAGTCCCAGCTACTGGGGAGGCTGAGACAAAAGAATCGCCTAAGCCTAAGAGCTGGAGGTTGCTGTGAGCTATGACGCCATAGCACTCTACCAAGGGCGACACATCTCTCAAAACAAAAAAGAAGAAAAGAAAGAGAATCTCTGGTTGCTGTGTTGAGAATAAACTAGTAGAGCAAAAAGCAGGGAGACCAGTTAGCAGGACAGGGCTGAAATCCAGGGTGGCATAGTTGTCCCTGCTCCCTGGCATGGAACATGTGACCTAAACTGCCAATCCTGAAGCTGTGGGGCAACGGCCTTTGTGGCAGAGGCCTGTAGTGTGGGGGCTGGGGTGGTATCCTCAGTAGATCCTTCCTCTGGTCAACATGGGGTTTTTCTTTTGTTTTGTTGTTGTTGTTTGTCTGTCTGTTTGTTTGTTTTGGGCAGTTTGGCACCCTGGGTAGAGTGCCTTAGCATCACAGCTCACAGCAACCTTAAACTCTTAGGCTTACACAATCCTCTTGCCTCAGTCTCCCAAGTAATTAGGACTACAGGTGCCCACCACAATGCCTGACTATTTTTTTTTTGAGAGCCTCAAGCTTCCCCCTGGGTATAGTGCCATGGCATCATAGCTCACTGGGAAATTCCTGGGCTCAAGTGAGTCTCCTGCCTCAGCCTCCCAAGTAGCTGGGAGGTGCCCACCACAACGCCCGGCTATTTTTTGGTTGCAGCTGTTATTGTTGTTTGGTGGGCCAGGCTGGATTCGGTTTTTGTTTGTTTGTTTTTTTGAGACAGAGCCTCAAGCTGTCCCCCTGAGTAGAATGCTGTGACATCACAGCTCACAGCAACCTCCAACTCCTGGGCTCAAGCGAGTCTCCTGCCTCAGCCTTCCAAGTAGCTGGGGCCACAGGCGCCTACCACAACGTCTGGCTATTTTTTGGTTGCAGCCATTATTGTTGTTTGGTGGACCCGGGCTGGATTCGAACCCGCCACCTTAGCTCTATGTGGCTGGCGCCTTAGCCACTTGAGCCACAGGCGCCAAGCCTGGCTATTTTTTAGAGATGGAGTTTCGCTCTTCCCCAGCCTGGTCCTGAACTCCCGAGCTCAAGCAGTCTACCTGCCTTGGCCTACCAGAGTGCTAGCATAACAAGCATGAGTCACGCACACTTGGCCTGTTTTGTTTTGCTTTATCTTGTTTTGTAGACAGAGTCTCACTCTGTTGCCCTGGGTAGAGTGCTGTGGCAGCTCCATAGCTCACAGCAACTTCAAACTCCTGGGCTCAAGCAATCCTCCAGCCTCAACCTCCCAAGTAGCTGGGACTACAGGTGCCTACCACAATGCCCAGCTAGTTTTTTTACTTTTAGTAGAAATGGGGTCTTGCTTTTGCTAAGGTTGGTCTTGAACTCCTGAACTCAAGGGATATACTTGCCTTGGCCTCCCAGAGGGCTAGGAAAGCCAAGATTTTTGTTGTTGTTGTTTTGTTTTTGCAGTTTTTGGCCGGGGCCGGGTTTGAACCTGCTACCTCCAGTATATGGGGCCAGCACCCTACTCCTTTGAGCCACAGGCACTGCCCAAAAGCCAAGGTTTTAATGGATGATCTCTTAAGTTCCAAAATAATTAATTAATTTTTTTTTTTTTTTGAGACGGAGCCTCAAGCTATCCCCCTGGGTAGAGTGCCATGGCATCACAGCTCACAGCAACCTCCAACTCCTGGGCTCAAGTGAGTCTCCTGCCTCCGCCTCCCAAGCAGCTGGGACCATAGGCGCCTGCCACAACGCCCAGCCATTTTTTGGTTGCAGCCATCATTGTTTTTGGCGGGCCCGGGCTGGGGATTCGAACCCGCCACCTTAGGTGTACATGGCCGGCGCCTTAGCCGATTGAGCCACAGGCAGTGAGCCCAAAATAATTAATTTAATAGGATTTACACTCAGAACTCTCCCTCTCCTCGCTGTTCCTCTTACAGTTACGTGAAGCTAAGCTGTTTCCAATTTTTGCTAATACTATGCTGGTATGGAGATCTTGCATGAATCATTTCATGGACAGATGAGTTTATTTGTAAAATAAATTCCATGGACTAGAGACATAGCTTTGTAATTTTAATAAATATGTTCCCTATATTGCCCTCGATAGAGATTATAGCAATTTGTACTTCAAACCATAGTTTTTCAGGGAATCTATTATCTCATGTCACCAATACAGTTTTAACCAAGATTTTGAAAATCTTTGCCAACACGATAAATGAAAAATGCTATCTCAGGCCAAGTGAGGTGGCTCGCGCCTATAATCCCAGAACTCTGGGAGGCTGAGCCTGGTGGATTGCTTGAGCTTGGGAGTTCGAGACCAGCTTGAACAAGATCAAGACCCTATGAGTACAGCACTGCACTCTACCCAGGAGACTTTGTCTCCAAAACACAAACAAAAAAGGATGAAAGAAAACCAAAAAGAAAAATGATATCTCAGTACTCCATGTGTTTCTCCTTGAGTGAAGTTGAAGTTGAGTGTTTTTTCATGTTTAAGTTGTTAGTGCTTCCTTGTTTTTTCTTTCTTTTTTTTTTCCACCCAGGGGTTTGGCTGTCACCCAGGCTGGAGCACAGTGCACTATCATAGCTCACTCCTGGG
Source organism: Galagoides demidoff (assembly GCA_963574575.1). Taxonomy (NCBI): domain Eukaryota; kingdom Metazoa; phylum Chordata; class Mammalia; order Primates; family Galagidae; genus Galagoides; species Galagoides demidoff. The sequence continues at coordinate 519 of CAUYQV010073890.1, read as the reverse complement.
CTCAAATGATCCTCTCTCCTCAGCCTCCCAAGTACCTGGGATTAGAGATGTATGCCACCATGCCTGGCTTATTTTTTAATTTTTTTGCAGAGATGAGCTCTTCCTACATTGCCCAGGTGGTCTCAAACTCCTGGCCTCAATAAATCCTCCTGCCTCAGCCTCCCAAAGTATTAGGATTAGAGGCATGAGCCTGTTTCATCTGATAATGTTTAATCTTTTTATCAACCAGTGACCTCCTGGTATGAAGATCTGTTCTCTTAACACAAACACAAAGATACATCCGTGCTCTGTATCCTTAAATATACTTAAGGATGACTAGCATGTAATACTTATTATTATTAAATAAAGTTGAGGGTTTTTTTTTTTGTTTGTTTCTTTGTCTAGCCTGGGTAGTCCTTTGGCCACATCAAAGCTCACAGTAATCTCCAACTCCTGAGCTCAAGCGAGTCTCCTGCCTCAGCCTCCCAAGTAGCTGGGACCACAGGTGCCCACCACAACACCCAGCTATTTTTTTTTTTT
>CAUYQV010073889.1:0-61991 GCA_963574575.1 Galagoides demidoff | reverse complement strand
AAAAGGTTGGAACCCACTGCTCTAGAGTGAATCTGGACATGGCTGTCTAATCCTTAGCTTCCACATCTCACCTATAAAATCAGTGTAACCGCAGGATTTCCTTCTCAAGGCCACCACGAGGATTAAGTGAGAAGCATAAAGCATTCTAGATGATGCCTATGAGAACAGTCCTCCCAGACCCACTCCAGCCATCCTTCTCCTGAGCTTCTTTCTGGTTCCACCCAAATCATTACTTCTTTGATATATCTCTCTACAGCTCCCAAACTCTGAACTAAAGAAGTGTTCCCATTAATGTTCCCAATCATCCTATCCCCCTCTCGTATATTGCTTGTTCAGTTATCCATCTTCAGGATTAGTGTCTGAGGACCTTAAGGCCGTGGTCCAGCACTGCACTCACCTAACAACACAAACTTAGCAAAAAAGTGTTTCATAAACGGTGTTGACCCCGTCACACTATTACCTCGTTGACGTATTACCATTTTAAAGATAAGGAAACTGAGGCTTGGAAAATTTGAGTACCTGGCTCTAGTTTACCCTTTGGGTCAATGAGGAAGCAGGATTTGCACCCAGCATTTGGGAGTCCAAAAACCATGTTCTTCACACCACATTATGATCCCTCGCCAGACCAGCATCCACTCAGCATCCTGCATGTGCTGGGAGCAGTGCTGCATATTTCTGTATAGTCTTTTTTTTATTTCAAAACATTAAGGGAGGACAAAAGTTTTTGGTGGCATAGATCACCTTTGTAACACTTGAGTCACGGCTATTAAGCATGCCCATCACCAGAGAGGTTCATGGTACCTGTGAAGTGGTTTAGACGCTGCACCAATCTTTTGAGGCAGATGTATCAAAAAATCTATGGCTCAAGGAAGTAAAGTGCCAAGGCCAAGGTCACAGGGGGATCAGGGGGCAGAACCAGAGTCCAGTTCTCCCCCCCCCTTTTTTTTTTTTACAGAGAAACTATCTGTAATCATAAATCAGGTACCCAGAAAGTCCTAACAGCCAGACCAGCAAGTCACAACAGCTAGATCCAATGTGAGCAACCACCAGACCTCAACGGATTGAACCACTCCTGAAATGTCCTGATAGCTTTGTCAATTTCAAGATTTTGTCCTGCTTCCCTGTCTCCCAATTGCAGCCTGTACTGTCTGGTGAGCTATTTATAGATCACCTGAAATACGTTTCAGGATAGTTCATACACACATGCACAGTATTATAGGAGCACTTCCTTCTCTGATGGCTTAGGAAAATTCAGAAGACAAAGATAAAAATAGGAAGAAAGACAGGTTTTAAAGTGTTTCAAGTCTGTTTCTAGATTAGTAATTTCTCTTTCCTCTTGCTAACATTAATTTCTAACAACTGAATGCTCACTAAAAACACTTGGCAAAAGGTAATATCTTATTTAAATAATGGTATTTAGGTATAGTGCTGTTTTATAAATATTATGCAAGTTTCCTCTCTGTCCTCACCTTTTCAAGATTAAAAAAAGAAAGATTCAGCATTGCAGTTTGAGAAATAATCAATAACCGGGTAGCACTTCTTCAATAGTTAGTTCCTATTATGCCAAACAGTTTCCTCTTTAGCCAGTAAAATGTAACTGAATGTTGTAAAATAATTGCCCCCAAATAGCAGTAACCATACTATTGCATGTCCCAGGGCCTCATTGGTTAAGAATGAAATGGTGATTCAAGTTCATAAATGCTACAATAGAGTAAGTCTAACCTAGAATCTAAGCATCATTTCCTTGCCAAGCATCACCAGAGAATTTTTTAAAATCTTCAAAGATTGCCTTCAGATTGTTGTTCAGAGGTAAAGACAGTTCAGTTCATACCAAACTCTTGGAACACTGTTACTCACCAGTAACTCACAGTACCAATGTGTGAAGGAGAGAACTGAACCATGGACAAGGCACTGGGTCTAGGACCACCTGAATGCCCAGTGGTCCCATCACACCTCTTTCTGGGCCTTGTCCTTACCCACAGATGTCGGGTCAGGCAACAGCATCATGGAACAGAGACGTGGACACTGAGAAGAAAAGAAAAAAAGGCCTTTTCAAGAAAATTAGGGTGCAATCTGGGAGAAATGGAATTGAGGATGAATGGAAACTTACTCTCCCCAGGAGGGAAGGCCAGTTCCCACCACTGATGGACCCATCATCCTAAGGTATGAAGCCTCTTCAGAAGAAGGCCTTCAGGAGGGAGAGCACCAGGCAGTGATGGAAAGGAGGCATCCAGAGAAGAGAGTGGGGAGAGCACCAGCAAGTGATGGAAAGGAAGAGTCCAGAGAAGAGAGTGGGGAGAGCACCAGCAAGTGATGGAAAGGAAGTATCCAGAGAAGAGAGTGGGATCCGAAAGAGATGGCAGGATGCAGAAAATCTCTTGGTCCCCTCCTCTAATTCGCTCTCTCCTGGGGCGGCAGACACATTTTCTCACCACCCAATTAAAACTACACCCTTTTCCTGTGCAGAATCTTTTAATGACCACCTACTGCCCTCAGGATTAAAAAACAAAATCTCGTACACTCCCATATCTCTTTACTTTACTTTCAAGATTCGATATGCTCTAAAATCAGTTTCTTTATATGCACTTGGCAGCAGAACTTGACCTAAACTGACTTGAGGCTCATTAGGTTCTTCTACTCTCAGGTCTGGCTATTTGTTGTCAGAAATATTAACAGAGTTATCACAGGTGCTGCCCCCAAGCCCCATGGGGGATATCATATGACATATATGTATATATTATAATCAAAATATTACATTACTGAATTCTGAAGAATTCTTACTCCTGAAGCACATTTGGCTCCAAGTGTTCTGGATCAGGGATTGTGATTTGTCCTTTCTTATCATAATGAACAAGGTCCCCAGTAGCCAAGCCTCACCCTAGCCTACCTCACACTCATTATCCCCACCACCCTATATTCCAAACATTCAAGGCCTTGTTTCTACAGTTTTGTGCCCCACCATAGCTTTGCACAAGCTTTTCGCACTGCATGAAATATGTCTCTACCCCATCTCTTAACCTAAAAAAATCCCTTGCACCTTAAAAAGCACATTCCAAAAGCCACATTCTCTACAAAGCCATTCCCAGCCTGCCTCTGGCCTGGGCCCTCTCCTGGGGTCTGGACAGCACAGGCTACTCACTCCTCCATGCTCTTACCCACATATGCATGATAGCACAGGTCACGTTTGATCTCACCTCGGGTCTGTATGGCCCTGACAGGCAGAGCTTGCCCTACTTGTCACTGCACCTGGCAGAGCTCCTGACATGAGGGAATGCTTGGCCAATCATGGTAGGAACTCAGTAAAGAGCAATCTATCACTCCAAGGAGAGATGAACCAGACACCTGCATCAGGGTCATTACCAGCCCAAGACAAATAAGCAGACTGAGAAGCAAAGGCAGAGCTCTGCAATCTCCTCCCCTAGAGCCTGGGAATCATCATTCTCCCCTACCCATGCTGTGGCCCTGCACCCTCTCCCTCCCCACTCACCCCAACAAGAGCAACTCCAGGACGCAGAGAGCTCAGCCATGCTCTCCTCAAAGATGCAGAGCTAGAACATTCTCCTGTTGGGACCCTCCCAATAAGGACAAAGCTCAAGTTTTCCTCCTGCCAATAGTGGCTGAGTATGCCAATGAGACAGTTCCTCAGGAAGCACAGACAGAGAAAAGTTGGCGACTTGTTGGCCACAAACCTGAAGGTCCAATACAGCTGAGACAAATAAACTGTAGGAATCAGAACAATAATGACATTGGCAAAGAGCTTCAAGCTTCAGGGCTTACATTTTCTTATTTAATTGACTTCTCCCAATAAATTTGTATATCAAATATTGTGCCCGATTCATAGATGAGAAAACTGAGGCTCTGAGAGAAAAAGAATTGGCAATAAAGGCTCAAAAGTGAATAAAAAGAAGCTGAGCGTAAAAGCAGCTTGATGAGAATAGTCAGATTTAAAGAAGAGAGTCTTGGCCAAAGCCAATACTTTGAAAGGACAATACTATACTATATAGAAAGGACATACATTTGGCAGGATTGGCTAGCATACTAATAGTAAGAAAAGTGGGAAAGGAGATTATGTTTCCTTATGTAAAAGGGCTTGAAACCTGGAGGAGAGAAAATGCTATGGCTATGTGGGCACCAGTATTAGCAAAATAGATACCTGCTGGTTAAGAGCTCAGTGGTACCACACAGCTGAAGTTGGTGGAACTCAGTCAGGGTCGAAATGAGATGAAAAGCAAAATAGGATAATTACAGAGAATTTTAAAAAGTAGAAAAATATCAAAAGAAAAAAAACGTGCTTAGAAACATTTCTTAAACCATTCTAGAGTCTCACCATATAAGGGCAGCCTTCTAGTCATTTTCTGTACACATTTTTAGTTTAAAGGACTTTCTTAATTTAACCTGGATGTATTCTCACCTGCTGTCTTCTTCCTAATCAAGGGCTAAGAATGAACATTTTGCTACATCGTCATCAACATTTGATGTTATTATTGCATTTTAAATGTCAGGTTATTTGACGGGGAAGTTATGGAAGGGGGGATAGTTTCTTACTCTTGTTTTGATATACATTGATTTGGTTAGTTAGGAAAGTTAAAATCTTCTCTATAGCTATTTGCCAGTGTGTTTATACTTTGCCTATTTATGTTTCTTCGCCATATATTATTGAGGTCCGGGCATTTGTGTTATTCAGTTTACATGTTGAACTTTCTACAACATTATCTCAAGTTTTGCTGATTGCTTTTTAATCTTGGTGATTTTTCATGATGTATGAAAGTTTTAAATTTGTATGTAGTCAGAGCTATCAATCACATCTTTAGTGATGTATTCTGTCAATTCTGAGCCGAGAAAAGCCTCCCCCCAAGAGGTTTAATAAATATTCACATGTATTTTCTTCTAGAATTTTGAACAGTTTAGGTTTTTAAATATTTAACTCTTTAATCCATCTGAAATTTATTTTGATGCTATGAGTCAGGCAAGAAATGTTCAAAATTCTTTTTAAAATAATAAAGTACTCAATACCTCACATATTTAGCTGATACTGGCATAAACCTTAAAGGCCACGAGGTACCCACATGAAATGTGGCAAATTTCTTAATAGTGTTTAGCATTTCCCTTCTAATAACACAGGGTACAAAATACACATACGTGCCAGTCACTGCTCCAAGTGAGTTTATCAGCAAGCCACACACCCAGCATATGGTCTCTTTTTCATTATTAAGAAAAGTAACAACCAGGACTCCCACTCATCATTAGCAAATCCTCCAAAGAAAATCAAGCACATATTGGAGCGAGCTCCTGGTGGACCTGTGTACTTTCTCTGGCTGAATCATTTAAGCAAAGAAAATTTTCCTTCCTTCCATTCACGACGTCTCCTTAAAGGTATGCGCTGGCTCGTTCAAAACAGCACATGCAGAAGAAACCAGGATATAGCATTTGATTTCTCGCCACACCGGGGAAACACGCCTGCCTTTCTCTACCTTCCAACCCAAAGGTGGCCATGGCTGGCTGGCCGTGCACTGAAAAAGATTTGTGGCTTATTGTCCTGACAGAAGCCAGAGTAATGGAATAGCTCTGCACTCTGTCCTGGAAAGGCAGACCAACAAGCCATTGTGTTCTTGATGGCTCACATTATGATGGAGAAATATTAGGGGGATATTTCAATAGCCACCCAGAGGAGAAACAGTAGCTATACCATACCTACCACAGAGAATAAAGGGGAGGAGGATGGAAAGGGGGTGAAAATGCTTCAGGGGGAGAAAGTCCACTGAGAGAATAAACGTTAATGCAAAGGCTGTTTGCTAGCCTGCTTCTCTAGAGAAAGGAAGTTATGACCCCCTATATGGGAACTCCACAATTACAGCATTATTAATTTACACAGCACCAGAGACCACACGTGGGACTTCATGGTAATTAAGTTACAGATAAAGCCAGGTTCATTTTCTCTGAATGTAAACAACTGAGTTCTGTTTAATAAACACTCAAGGAAATACCAGTGGATTTTTAACCAAAGGACAGTGTCTAGTAAACATATATTCAATGCCGTACCTGTCAGTAATACAATGTCTTTAAAATAAAAAAGTACATGTAACCATACATGCAGGAGAGATGTAGAATGATGGAGGTTTAGCTGTTCTATTTTCCTTAGAGAAGAGAATAAGGAAACTAGAGGCAACAGGGTCAATGAGCCCCTCCTCTAACTGTGTTAGGAATGTGCAAAGTTTCAATCAGATGCTGGACACAGGGATTCAATCTATTACCATGGTCACCTGGAATGGCTAGAAGTAAACTGAGACAGAACCCTTAGCAAGTGGGCCAAACTTGGAAACAGCAATTTTATTTTCAGAAATTCCTTCTAAGAAAATAATCATGAGTATGTACAACAATTTTGTCCCAAAGATGTTCATCACAGCATTGCTTATAATGCTTGCAGTCATCAGCATCTTTCACCTGACATTTACTGGGAACAAATCTCTGTGTCCATACGTGTATTATAGACCATCATGAATGACTAAAGACTCTTCCATTGATAAATATATCATAGTTTAATCAATATGTATGGGTTTAAGAATGATATTACATAAGCCCTTTATTGTATCCACTAAAGTAAATAAAGTAGGCTAAATTAATAACCATACATTTTTATTTACTGCTTTGGGAACCTCTCAGGAGGTTCTCCCAGAAGTCCCAGAAGAGTCTTGCATATTTATTTATTACCATTAAAAGTTCTACTTACAAGACATGTTTTATTGTATCCAGTCTGCCATTCAAATAACCCAATGTTATGCCAGATTCTCTAATTCGTGTCCCTGAGTAACCCACAAATACATGCTCAAGTTACCATATTCAAGGTTGTTAAAAAATATTTTCAAAAGTAAAGTTTTGTGAAGTATAGTAGAATTGCACCAAAAGAAAATGTGGAGACAATGTGTCAGTTATCTATGGCTGCATAACAAATTACCCCAAAATTGAGTGGTATAATGCATCAAATATTTATTATCTCACAACGTCTGAGCAGCCGGGACTCAGCCAGTTTCTTCTGGTTGTGATCTCTTACAAAGGTGCAATCAAGGAAGACTGGATATTCAGTAATCTTAAAACTCAGCTGGGAGTTGATTCACGATTAAGTTCATTCAGGTGGTTGTTGACCACAATCCGCTCCTCATGGGCTGTTAGGCTAAGACCTCCATTGGTCTTTGTCTGACATCTAAAGGGCATCTCCTGGCATGGCAGCTGGCTTCACCAGAATGAGAATGGGAGAAGACAAGAGAGTGAATACAGACAAGTCAGAAGTTATAATATTTTATAGCTAATGTTGCTGTATTTAACTACTAAAAATACGGGACACCCAAAGCAGTGCTAAGAGGGAAATTTATAGTTTTAAATGTATACGTCAAAAAAGAAGAATTCCTTCTCAGCCTTTTGGGTAAAATCAAATGTATGTCAAACTAGAAGAGCAATTTCAAGTCAACAAACTAACTTTACAAGTACCTCAAGAAATTAGAAAAATAAAAATAAAATAAGGAAATAATAAAGATGAGAACAGAGGTAAGTGGATGAGAGAAAGACTAGAGAAAAATCAATGAAACCAAGAATTGGTTCCTCAAAGAAATTAACAAAAATAATAAACCTTTAGCTATATTAACAAAAAAGAGAGAGAGAGATGGCTCAAATCTAATGAAAAAGAGGACATTTTTTACAGAAGTAATATAAGAGTATACTATGGATAATTGTGTGCCAATGAATTTGATAACCTAGATGAAAGTGGTTAGTCTTAGAAACATACCATCTATTAAAATTGAGTCAAAAATAAATTGAAAATCAGAACAGGCCAATAACTAGTGATGATATATTTACACACACATGTTCACAGAGGGCCATTCACAACAACCAAGAGGTAGAAGCAGCACAAGTGTCCATCAGCAGATGAAGGGACAAACAAAATGTGGTATATAGATACACTGGACTATTACTCACCCTTAAAAAGGAAGGAAAGTCTGTTACATGCTACAACACGGAGGAGCTTTGAGAGCTTATTCTAAGTGAAATAAGCCATTCATACACACAAAAAAATGCTGTATGATTCTACTTTTATGTAGTTCTAGAATAGTGAAATTCATAGAAATAAAAAGTAGAATAGTGATTGCCAGGGCATAAGGGAAAATGATGAGTTATTGTTTAATGGGCATGGAGTTTCAGTTACTTGAGATGACAAAGTTTGGAGATTGTTTGCTTAGAAATGTGAATATACTTAGTACTACTGAACTACATACTTGGAAATGGTTAATATGGTAAATTCTACATTATGAGGTTGTTTTTATCAAAATTAAAAATAAAACTTTAAAAAATATAGGACACCCAGTTAAATTTGAATTTCAGATTAACAGTGAATAAATTTTTAGTATATCTTAAATATTGCTTGGAACATCCTTAAAAAGTTAGTGATTGTTATCAGAAATTTAAATTCAAGTGGGCATGCTATATTTTAGTTGGCAATCCTATTTACAGCCTAATCTCAGATGTAAAATTTCATTACTTTTGCTGAATTCTATTAATTGGAAGCAAGTCACTAGGTCCAGCCTCCCTCTATTTGGGAAGCTTACACATGGGCATTAATAGGAGGAGATGGGATCTCTGGGAATCATTATAAAAGCCGCCTACCAATGACAGAAAGAGATCAGTAAAATATTTTCAATGTTTATATTTCTTCTCTCACCAAGGAGTTTTCAAGTGCCTTGAAGGTCTATAAGGTGACCACATAATTTATCATTCAAATTAGAACTCTTAAGAAAATTAAATGGTGACGGGAAAGATCACCTATATTTCTGCCTAACAAGGGTACAAGTGAACTTTTATAGAACTAGAATATAAATGTGTTGATACAATGATTAACCGAATGATGTGAAAGTTATGTTAACCAGCTTGATGAAGGTGCTTCAAATTGTATATGAAACAGCACAATGTACCCCATGTTTGCATCAATGTATACAGAAATCAATTAATAAAAAAAATAAATAAATAAAATAAAATAAAATATAAAAAAAAAAAAAAGAATTGGCCAAGGAGTAGAGGCTCACAGGCTCAAAGTTTAATGGAACCACATTTGAGCGGTTGAAAGCAGCATCCTCAACCTAACCTTCTCCAAGAGAGGAAATGAAGTTCTTAAAAGTCGCTGAGGAATCTACCTCACTTAAGAAACCTGCGGCATCCAAGGCCATAACAGAAATGTGTCATTTCAGGGGGGCTGAAAACTTAAGCGACAGATAAAACACAAATCAGAGCCCTTATCACTGTCCTCCCTTGCTTGCCAAACAGGGCAATAGTTTATCAGCAACCTGTGGGCCCACTGACTGCATGTCCCCTTGGGGCTGGGCAGCAGGGCAGAGCGAATGAGAAGCTAAATGGCCATCCTAAAACATGTTCACATAAACAAGCCAGGCGATGACTTCCTTGAACTGCCAGTTACTGAGATGTCATCTGTCTCACTAAACTGTGGGTTTGATAGGGGCTTATCATCTGTATCTTGAAATGAAAACAAATAAAAAGAAAAAAACCCAAGTTCCCTGGTTTAGGCTTGGACCTCTCCTGTTGATAAAAGTACTGAGAATTAAATCGCCTGACCCAAACTCTGGCTGCCCCACAAAGGAGAAGAGTTTTTTTTTTAAGACATTTGGAAATACAGTTGGGGTTCTCAAGAAAAAGAGTGTGGTGATAACGTTAATTTTTACTAGGAACTACAGTAGATAGGGTGTTTTTCTAAATTTGAAAGGAACAATTCTACTCATTTGTTGGAAAAATGTTTAAAAATATATACTTTTTTCATCTGTCCATACAGTTTTTGGCTGCAGCACGAACATGGCTTTTTAGACATCGGCATAAACCCTGCAAGCCCGTCCAACATTGCTACTCTGACAAGCAAGGTGGTTTGTTGATGCCTGTAAAGAGTTAAGTCATCTGTAAAGGCTCCAGTAGTTTGGGGTTCCCCCCCAAAATTAAACGCCAACAGGCTGAGTTGTTCACCTTAGGATCCTCCTCTGTGAGGCTATAAGCTCTCATTTGGGAGAATCAATACACACATTTTCCGACATGTAGCTACAGTGCCTCTGACTGGAAGGAAAATACGTGACCTTTATAAAAGGCCAGACAGTCGTGTGCTGGCTCTGAAAGGGATGTGTGGTGAAGGTGGAGTAAATGGCATTGCTGAAAAGGTTCAGACATGAAGTTGGCAGTTTAGGAAGAAGAAGAAGCAATTCCTTGTAGAAAGACCTAGTTTAAAGTAGTTTTCTTCATGTATAGAGTAAGCGTAACCTCAAATACATTTTATTAAAAGATAACTTTCAATTCCTTATGTGACTGGAGGTGCACATGGGCGTGCAGTATTTTGGCTACACCTGGACACTACACCATGTGTTGTGTGAATACTACTTCTCCACGCCTCAGAGTCACTGAAAACTCAGGTGTCTGCATTTCTGAATAGATGTGTAGATGTAATTGCAATACTTAATAGACACCGATAGTGTTGGTTATCTTGTATATTGTCTTTTGTAATTGCAGAAGTCAAACATGGCTTGAGTATTACAATTTTAATACAGTTTTTCCTTTTCTTAAAATATGGATACATTTTTTGGCACCCTTTATACATTCATCATACATCTTTGAATGGGTACTATGACCTGTCATATATATACAGATTTAATTATATAAATAATTACACACACAAGGGCATATAATAATAATAATATAATATTATAAACTATTCCAGTTCTTGAGGTAGGTACTTTTTGATCAAGTGCCAGATGTAAGATTCTGATGAATTTTAAAATGAAAGTTTTAGAAGTGAACAAATACATATCCCAAAGTAATAAATTTTAAGATAAATTTCATTCATTCCCCTTCAGCATCTAAGGGGAGAAATTAAAGAGGGCTCAAAAGGGCGGTAACCTGGTCCTGCCTTGTCACCAACTTTTAGAGGCCCTCAAGGCATCTGAAAAGTCCCAGTACTGGCATGGCTGCCTTATAGTGTCTCCTCCAATCTTACCCTTATCCTGGACTTCAGAAGAGGCCTACTTTACCCCCAGTGCCCTCCAGGAAAAGAAGAGTCACAACTCCAGTGTTAAACACTCACTGGTAAGGAATTGTTTTGGTTAACCTCCAACCTTCAGGGGTGCAGTCTCAGCTTCTCTTGTTGTGTCCCCAGAAGATGCCAATTCCTATCTTTCCAGAAGTAATCCTTCCATTTTCAAGTGCATTTGGGAGGTCATTATATTTATTTACCATTTGGTGTTGTAACAACTCTAGCTGCTTGATTAAGAGTCTGCCTACTTTAGGGGACTAGACTAGGTCAGGAAGAGTTTCTCTTCAGGTAACTGGACCGTGTTGGGTTCGGGGCAGTGATGATACCAGCAGAGGTGACTGTTCCTTGGTCTGTACCAGTACTGTCTAATGGAAATACAATAGAAACTATGCACCTCATTTTAAATTCCTATTGCTACATTAAAAAGCATGAAAATAAACACGTGAAATTAATTTTAATAAACAGTATATCCCCAAATCAGCGTTTCATCATCTGGTCAACAAATAAAATTATTAGTGAGAGAATTTATATTCTTTTTTTCTTCTTTTCATAAACTTAAATTTTATTTTTTATTGACACATAACATATGTACATATTTGGGAGATACATATGATGTAATATGCTCATAATTTGTAAAGATAAAATCAATGTAATAAGGACATCTCTTAAATATTTGTCTCTTTATGCTAGAAACATTCAGATTATTCTGGCTAGTTTGAAATATGCAATAGATTAGATTATGAGACTAGACATAAACTATAGTCATTTTTATATTTGGTCACATGGTATCTCAAGTGTTAAAGTGTATTTTACCCTTTAACCACACCTCAATTCAGACAAGTCACATTTCTGATGTATGCAGTGGCCCTGCGGACAGGCAGGCAGGCTGGCTCACAGCATGGGCCTCCTTCCTACTGAGTGTCATACGTTTGGGAGGTAAGAGAACTGAAATTCATTTTCTTTATTCATGGTGGTCACTGTTCCCAGCTTCTATTTATTCCAACTCTGAACAGTCTGTTTTATACATTACAAAATACTCTGATTCTACCCTAGGTCTAGGTCTCCCTGCTTAGTGGGAATTACCTAGGATCCCTTAATGAAATGAGACCGTAGGTGTGGCTTCTTTCTGTATACCCTTTCAGAGTCAGCCAGCAGCGCGGTATTTATGAGGGCCAGGCATGGTCAAGGTGTCGGGGACCAGCTGGAGTAGAATCTACACTGGTAAAATTATCTGCACTTCTCACAATTTGTTTGTATGTGGGAGGCTAGCATGGACTTCTACAGACTGGCACAGCACAGGACCCCTTTGAGTAATAAAAAGGAAACAAAATTGTCTTTGTTCATTTTCTTCTTGTCCAATTAACATTCAGTTTGGCAAATCTTCTAAGAAATAAAAACTCCTTTGCATCTCTGTTAGGTTATCTTAGAATAAAACACACACGCACACAAACTGCCTTGCAGACAAGTGAATCCATTTGTTCCTTTTAATAAGCCCTTTGGGACTGACTGTGCAGCTGGTGCTGTTTATTCCATCCCGGCCTGCAACCTGATTTCTTACCTTCTTAAAAGTAACAACCGGGGGGAAATGCCAGAAAGAGTGAAGGATAATTCAAATGAAAATCATGAATCTGTAAAATTTCAAGTGTTCTGTGGGCAGGAGTTTCCTATTTAGAGACAGAAACTCACTAAAGAACTGAAAGATTGGCCTCCTGCTGAACCAAGCGGATTAAAACCTGTTCTGATCTCAGTTGAAGGTTAAGACTGAATTCTCCCTCCATGCTCTGCCAGCTTCTAACACAACAAAGTTCTTAGAACTTCCCAGGGCACAACGTGTTCTTTCCTTCTATTTATCAGCTGGCTTTAATGTTTTCTCTTTTTTAGCCTTCGAGTTTCTGTGACCCTAATATGACATTTTAGTCAGGTGATTAATCGCTAATAAATGGCACTATGCCTATTAAATGAAGGCCTTGTTGGCATAACAGCCGGTCGCAGCACTGCGATTCAGTGTGATAAGCTTACACACACACAATTAGAGGCAGTTATATCTAATTTGTGAAAGCTCTTGTCGGTTAATTTTCTTTCCCAAAGCTCAAAAGAAACAGTGACTGGACAAAAAGCCCTAGATTTATTGCTTAAGTATCACCCAGCAAATTGATGTTGCTCCACACATAATCTCATTTTGGACATTTTGGGAGCCGGCAATGCTCGACTAGCCAGAAACCTCCTTAAAAGTGGGCCTGAGGGTTCCTGATCACAGAACTTGAAAGCCAAGGGATGAGATATGGATGTTTCTTTAGAGACAGACAACTACCGATTTGCCTGGCCAGAGCTTCCCTTTTAGGATAATTATATAATGTGAATAAATGTCAGTGAAAGGATGAAAGATTTATGCAGGAAAACTAAAATATATACCAGGTCCTGAAAACATCATACTGAAACAGGTCACAGCTCTAAAACATGAGCAGCTGACATTTCTTTTAAACCAGCTATTACAATCATAATTATCTCATCCTAACAATACTCATTTTCCTGGCATATGTTTTCAGTGGAGGCTTGGGGAGAGAAAAGACAAGAAGATGCCCTTCTCGCACAATTGGCCGGTAACAATTTGTCTTTCATTTGACAAATTGGAGAGGAATAAATAGGAGCATTTCTGTAGGTTAAATATGAAAGACTTCTCAGTAATCATGTAAACATGCGGTGAGACTATTCCTAGCTTACAAATGAGAAAATGGAAACCCAGAGAGATTACACTGCTCACTTGAGGCCACAGTGCTGGGGACGCCAGCCCTGCCTGCCTTTGAAGCCCATGCTTGTCCCACTGCTCTCGGGAGCTACAAGGTCAGGGGAAGGTGATACAACATGTAATGTTTGCCTTCTCTGACAACAAGAACAAAGAAATAAAAGAAAGCAACACAAATGCTTTACAAAGACATGTAGTTTGGACTCCTGCAGGCTTTAAAGAGAAAGTCTAGTTATTCTGACCCCAAGTAATGATGCTGAGAAATCCCTCTGGGACACCCAGGGGGACTGGGGGATGCCAGGAACTACTGTGAAGTCCCATGTGAAGGGAGCGAAGCTACCAGACCCATTCCAGAAAGATATCCAAAAGCTCCAGGGAACTGTCAGAGAAGAAAGAAAAGCAGAGGAAGAGGTCTAAAAAGGGTCTGGAGAGATTGAAATTTGTCTGCCGCGGACCTTTCTTTTGACAGTTCACATCCATCTTAAGCAGAATCTCTGTTTATTCTTACTATGCCAGCTTTCCTTTCCTGGTCTGCTGGTTCTCTAGGGTCTCATAGGCCAGGAGTGAAAGTTTTCAAATTTTAAAAGCATTTGGGATTTCAGAAAAACAAAATGTAAAGGATACTCAGCAGCTCAGTTTACTTAGCAGGTTTTAATCACCACAATCTGCATAGTGTGTAAAAATTCCCACCTCAACTGTCTGTTTCCTTTCTTTCGGTTTGGTGCTGAGCAAAAGCCAAGAACCCGTCCCTCTGATTTAAATACATTATGAAAGTTTGATGGAAGCATTGCTTTTCTTATTCTATCTTTCTGATTTACTTTCTGCCGTAATGAACCAAATTAACTGGTGAAAGTCGCCATTAGCAAGTGTAATAAACTGAGTCCTTGGTACAGTCAAGTACCACCCTATGGCACTTACCTTATGGAATTTGGCATGTTCTCTCTTTACTGGAATGCAACATGGCTTTGCATTTTATAGTTTTGGAGATCTTAAAGACTTAACTTCAGCCATAGCTGGGGATGACCCATAAATGCCAGCTCCAGTGAACAGGTGCCAAATTGAAGCGACCCCAACTGAGCCTGAGCCCAGAGGCATTTCTTTGCAGCAGATATATACCAAGACCAAACTCCCACAACCTACACACCACACAGAAGCTCTTGCTGAAGAGATTCACAGCATCCCGCCAGGCACTGAGTGAGTTATTCCTCTGCTCTCTTGTCTCACCACACCTTCCTCCCACCTGGTCGCACATGCTGAGCATCTATCTCACCTCAGCTGCAGGCCTTCCTCTTATCCTCCATCTACACGCGCCCCCTGCCCCACGTGAGCAGGACAGAGTGCATGTTTCCAGGTTGAGAAGACAGATAGACATCACTACGATTTTAATTCACTAGCTGACAGTTCGCATTCTTCTTCCTCCATTTTCCTTTAACTTTACCACTCCCATCCCACCCAACTCCAACCAAAAAAAAAAAAAAAAAATTGGGTTTGCCATATTCAGTGAAAACCGATTATTAAAAATATAGGGTATGAGATTGCACGATAATGTAGACTGTTATTGTGTCTTCTGCGGGCCGTCGCATTACACTTGGCACCACTGAAATGTTGACCCGAAGAATGATAAAGCTGTCATCATCTCCAGGTCTCTTACTTTTGACTTTTTAGGAGCAGATGGAGGGCCAAATTAATGATTATGATATATTTCATCAGAGAATATATAAAAGAATGAAAATAAAATTGTTAATAAGCTAACACTTAACAAAAAGAAATAAAATACATTGCCAGCATGTGTCATCAATGGGGATCATGTACACTATTTTGCTATATCCAAAACAATTTTGTAGTTATGTCTTGGTGTATATTTTTACACACACCTACTTTTTTAAAGGACTACACATTTACATGTATGAATTGACTAAAATATTTTTGGAGACTTAACAAAGGCAGACAATAAAGGAAGTTGTGATTTCCTCAAAGTACTTTTTAAATTTTTCAATGTTTTTTTCTTCCAAAGAGAGCTTTGACCACACCCATGTACATAGTCTAACTTGGAAGACTAGCTTCCTATAATAATCAATACAGATTACTTGTGAACTTAAAAAAAAAGTCTGACAAATATTCTAAATTTTTAAATTATCTGGGTACATGTGTCTTCTGCTTTGTTAAGTTTACACAGTTACCCTTCTTTTCTTGCTCTCAAGTCTGCTCAGTATCACTGACTAAATCCTAGAAAGAACCCCAAAGATCATCTAGCTAAGCCACAACCTCAGAAGCAGATGAATGTGTGTTTAAATAATCAGAGTAGGTATCCGTCTCTTTTATTTTGAAATCATCATCTGGCTGGAAAACATGGATATCATTTTTAATTATAAGATGACTTTAGACATTTTATAGATTCACAATTATTTTTTGCCAAATCATTTGCAAACTCATACACTCTAGCAATCATTTTGAAAATCAAATTATATATTTATATTTTCTTCTCCTGTCCCTAAGGCTTAAGTCCTACATTTTGTAGGGTGCTTTATCCCCATGATAAGATTCTATGCTGTTCTGCACGCACCCCTAGAATACCTATTTATAAAGTCGTGACCCTATGTATCCAGCAGAGTCTGTGTATAACTGAGTGCTATTCTTCACGGTAGGTGTCTTGGAGCAGATGGACTTCCTGCAAATTTTCCCTAGCTTCCATCACACCCATCTATAAATGGTCCCCATGTTGCTGCTTTTTGGCAATGTCATTTGAGTGGAGGAGAGAAGAGCCTTCAAGAATAAGGTGTTGGACCCAAAACAGGGTCCAGCCACGATAGTCGCCCCCAAGGAACAGTTACCAGACTCGGGTCAATGCAAAAGCAAGAGGCCAGTTTATTGCTGACGCGTCAGGGTCCCTAAGCCGCTTGGGAAGAAGGACCCCAGTTGCTGTTACAGGCTTGTCTTTTAACGTTAAAAACCACAAGCACAAGGGGGAGTAAGGAGGGGGGAGGGCGAGCTGTTGAGGTTTGGTAGATGTGCAGAGAAGAAGGATGTGGGTATAGGTGTTGGTACTGAGTCTGTTTTGCAAAGTCCTCACCTCGCTGGGGAGCTGGAAAGTCCCTGGTATGAAGCCAGCTTCGGGGCAGAGGAAGAGGGGTTCTGACAAGGTGAGAGAAGGGGAGCAAGGGAGAATTGGCAGGGGCTCTTCAGTCCCAGCTACTTGGGAGGCAGAAGCAGGAGACTCGCTTGAGCCCAAAAGTTGGAGGTTGCTGTGAGCTGTACTGCCACGGCACTCTACCCAGGGGGACAGCTTGAGGCTCTGTCTCAAAAAAAAAAATAATCACTGCTATCACGCCTGGTGATGGTTTGGTCAAGGGAGCAAGGGCCAGGTGAAGGGAAAATGATAATGAACACGGACAGGTCTAGTCCTGCAGAGACTCTTTCCCATTATGGCATTTAACTATCGCGACATCCTTAACTCCATTTTTCATTTCAGGTGAAGGATCTGAGGGGTATAGAGACCAGGTGACTTGCCTATCCTCACACGGGAAGGAAGTAAGAATCCAAATACTGGGACTCCTCACATGTCAGAGCAAAACCAGGAGGAAGACTGCCCTAAGGCTGATGGGCTCTGGGGGAGGAAGAGGCCTAAGAATTTACGTGCTATGCATTCAGGCCTCCTGGGCCTAACACCTGAATTAGCAAAGGTCCAGTAAGATGAAGAGCAATTTTGAAGTCTGCTCCACAAGGAGCATGGCTCAGGAACCACGTTCACCTGAGATAACCCCATGATGCATTTATTCTTCATAACGGATGAGTCATGGATTTAATCCATACAGTGAGTTCATGTTATTAAAACGAACTTATATCCATGTCTCTGTGCAGAGGCAGCTAAATCAGTGGGTGCTATTATGGAGTTAGTGAAACTAATTTTAACCTTAGCATAGCTGTCATGTCTTTTGAGTTGTTTAAACCTAGGTACAATTACTCACCCTGAGCCCAGGGAATTAGGCAGGTTATTTCTTGCCATTTTTTAAAAGGTTGCAAAACTGATTTTTCGTATTTGTTGCATATACAGTTGAGTGATTGATAAAGGCTTAACATAATATTAAGCACCATAAGATTAGAACTATCCATTAAGTAATAATAAATAATCAGCAAATATTTTTTGAGTGTCCTTTCTGGGTTCCATACTGGTTTAATCCTGAGGCTGGAAGGTCATTTAGAAAGGTCATTTTAGACTAGTGCTCCTTTAACTATCTGTGAAGAAAGACCAGTAAAATAAATTACAATCGCATGATGCAATGGTACATTCCAAAACTATTAAGAAATGAGTATAATTGTGACGGATGTGTTACTTAGTTCAGTGTAAACATTTCATATTGTATATGGAAGCAGTACCCTGAATCCCATAAATGCATCAATGTACAAAGTTATGATTTAATAAAAAATAATTAATTAAAGAATAAATTACAATCCATGGTTAGCCAATTTTTTTTCTTTTTTCTCTTTAGCGGGCCCCAAAAGGGTTCGAACCTACAAGCCCCGAAGCATGTGCACGGCGTCCTAACCACTGAGCTATGCATGCTCCCGATATTTTGTAATAAACAATATAATTGGACTATGAGAAAAATGACCATATAGTTGGATGTTATGGCATTATTAAATCATTAAAAAAGTTTATAAATACTCTCAATTTTTGTGCTTTTCTCATCACAGCAGCAGTTTTTGGACTGGCACTAGTGATAGACCACACTACTACTACCAGCACTACTATTTTGAGTAGTGCTTATTTTAAAAAGGCAAGGCCACTTTGAAACCATCTCAACAGCTAAAAAATCAACTTTTGTTCCTTTTTCTTTCAAGTTTTTATTCTTTTTGCTAAGCCCAATGCTTGATGAAATGGTTAAAGAAATTTCTTGATTCAAGCTAAACTACATTTTTCCCAATTTAGACAAAAGGGAAAAATACTTCTTTCAAAAACCAACCTGTAAAAGGTAAATGAAGAATGAAAAGAGAAAGTATGAAATAGTAACTCATATCTAAGGGTAAAAAATGGAGCCAAGGCTATGCTTGAAAGGAAGATTCACAAATGGTCAGAATCCACTTTCAGAGAAAACCTAAGGCTCTTCTACTCACAAAAGGAATATGTGACTTATAGATTTGCATAGATTGAATCTTACAGATTGAAGAAATCTGTTTTTATAGAATTGTCCTTTCTGATACCACTTTTGATGCTTTCGCAGAAAGTGTATTCACATAAACTTTTTTTTTTTTTTGAGACGGAGCCTCAAGCTATCCCCCTGGGTAGAACCATGGCATCACAGCTCATAGCAACCTCCAACTCCTGGGCTCAAGCGAGTCTCCTGCCTCAGCCTCCCAAGTAGCTGGGACCACAGGTGCCTGCCACAACGCCCGGCCATTTTTTGGTTTCAGGCATCATTGTTGTTTTGGCAGGCCCGGGCTAGGGATTCGAACCCGCCACCTTAGGTGTACGTGGCTGGCACCTTAGCCAATTGAGCCACAGGCGCCGAGCTGAAAAACATTCTTAATAAGAAACGTACTTAAACAGGCCCTAAGATGTGCTCAATAGTGAGGAGTCACTGTTGCAGGTGTGGACACCCCAAAGTTTACTGCATGTGGCCTTCTGGATCCTGAAGTGAGTTCGGCCTTTTGACCAAACCCAAATTTTATAGAACAAATCCTTTTTTTTTTTTTTTTTTGAGACAGAGCCTCAAGCTATCCCCCTGGGTAGAGTGCCATGGCATCACAGCTCATAGCAACCTCCAATTCCTGGGCTCAAGCGAGTCTCCTGCCTCTGCCTCCCAAGTAGTTGGGACCACAGGCGCCTGCCACAACGCCCGGCTATTTTTTGGTTGCAGCCATCATTGTTGTTTGGCGGGCCTGGGCTGGGGATTCGAACCCTCCACCTTAGGTGGACGTGGCTGGCGCCTTAGCCGATTGAGCCACAGGCGCCGAACCTAAACAAATCCTTTTAATAAAGGGATGTTTTTTTCTGTGAAGTTTATATTTGTGTTTCAAACACAAGTAAGCAGGGGAAGAAGAGGCACCTGTCTGGTCAGCTCCCAGTTAAGTTTGCCTTCCCACCCTTTCCTTGCTGAGTTCTTTAAAATCCAGCTCACATGTGACCGGCTCTGTGCTCCCACTGTGACCCAAGGCAGAATGACTTAATCCTTGGACCTCTTATAACCCTGTGTATATAGTTATCACATTTTATGACAGTTTGTTCTTTCTTTAAACATATGTATCCTCTATGATACTTCCATCTACTTGAAGAGAAGGATTATCTTAGCTCTGTAAGCCTAGACCCTGGCATGTAGCAAATCCTCAGTAAATGCAAGCTAAGTTTAGGTATAAGTAGGCCTTTGCAATCTATGATGTGCTGCGTGTCACAGACCCACCCCCAATCAGACTTAGGAGAACCGAGAATCAGCCCATGTGGATAGGAAGCCAGTCTCCATTTTAATTGTGTATCAGGTCTCATGTTCCCTGCCAGTCTGCCAAGCTTTTGACCCAGATTCCTTCTCTGAGCCTATTTGCCTGGTCCAACTACAAACATAATTCCTGCTCTGACCCAGATTCACTGCCTCCACTTGTTCCAGCTCACTAGGGGCTCCTGCTTTGGCCCTGTCTCTGAAACCTGATGTGTGACCAAGGCAACCCTGGTGAAGAGCCAGGTGGGGTGAGTTGGCACTACGAGGTCTTGGTGACACCTGACTCTCCTGGCTGTCTGCAAGGCACCCGGGAGGGCCAAGCAGAAAAAACTTTCATATGAGAGTGGGGTCAAGTGTCTAACGCACTTCCCAAGGCAGGAAGCAGGTGGGACATGGGCTGGAGTGGAGCAGATTAGCTGGTCATGATAGCTTGCTTGCCCCTCTGGCTGTGCCCATCCTACCTAAGGGGGAAGAACAAGATTGGAACAACAGGTCAGGGAGAAAAGGAAAATGGGGTATAGGTAGGTCCAAACAAGGTGAAGGAAGGCATTCTATGTTGACCCAGCAAAGCCCTGCTACCTCTGATGGTGGGTTGAATAGTTGGCCCCAGAAGCTATGATCTCGTTCTAACCCTTGGAACCTATGAATGTGAACCTATTTGGAAAAAGTGTCTTTGCAGATGCAATTAAGTCATAGATCTTATGTACTGTACCCTAAATTCCATGACACGTATCCTTACAAGAAAAATGCAGAGGAAGGTTTGGGACAGAGACAGAGAGAGGCCATGTGAAGACAAAATATATAGATTAGAGTTTTGCCTCTATGAGCCAAGAGTTGTCTGTAGCCACCAGAAGCTTGAAGAACCAAGAAAGATTCTCCCTTGGAGTCATAAGAGGGAACGTGTCTCCGCTGACACCTTCTTTTAGACTTTTGACTCCAGAATGGTGAAAGAAACTTCTGCTGTTTTAAGCCACTCAATTTGTGATGTTTTGTTGTGGCAGCCCCAGGAAATGAATGCCCCTTATTTGTTTATCTGCCAGAGAAATGGGTGTGCACTGGAGCATTTGGGCTACGAAAAAGGTGTTCAGCACATTAGGGAAAGAGGGGAAGACCTGAAGGAAGTGGCAGGCCCGGAACGTACAGAAATACCAACTTTTCTCCCCAAATCCTCAGTAGAGATAGAAGTATCCACAGAAAGGTTTCCACTTACAAGAGAAGTAATAGTAATGAAAACAATAAAAAATCCTGAAGAGTGTCCCAGGGGTGGCACCCTGCTCTGGGTGCTTTGCGCATGCCCGTTTTTTTGATGAGAAAATGGAAACTCACAATGATTAGATTACATGAACCTAACCTATCCACAGTACTTAACTATTTGCCAAGCCCTATTCTAATAATTTTACAATTGAACTCATTAATCCTCATATTAGTCCCATGAAATAGGAATTATTATTATCTCCACTTTACAGATGGGAAAACTGAGGCACAGAGAGGTTACATAACATGTGTAAGGTCACATAGCCAGGAAGTGAAGAAATTGGGATTCAAACACAAAATCCTTGCCCTAAAGATTCTGCCTTTCACCTCTTTAGGTTAAAAAATAGGGGTTTGAATGTAGGTGTGTGGCCCCCAAATCCCATGTTCATTCTGTAAACTGCACTGACTCCTAGATAAACAAGTGGCAGAATCGCACTGTGAGGCGCCATCCTTCCCACATGACTGTCCCCCTGGGCCCTGGGCCCTCTTGGCTGCCGGCTCTGTCAGTCTTCAGCCTGATGGTTGATCTTCCCTGTTGCTTTACACAATCCTAAGCACAACAACAGAAGTAGAAACAGCCCCAGCCCCTGGTAGAGACTCTCTAGGACATTGTAGGGGAACCCTGGCCACTCCCTTGCTCATTCCCCAGGCTGTCATGTCCATATTTACCCAGTCATGTAACCGAGGACTTTATTATTTCAACATTTATCAGGCATCAACTGTATGTGCTACAAGATGCCAAATGCTGGAGATATAGCAAAGGCCTAGGCCCAAACAAAGCATGCATGGTGTCCAGTCCAGACGACAAGTCCACCCTGGAGGAATGCAGTCATACTAACAATCACCAGTGTTGTAGAGTGTTTATTATGTGCCAGTCATTATGTAATCCTTCCAGGGCATGCTGCTTTGGGAGAACACAGGAGGGTCACCTAACCTAGCCTTGGGAGGTCAAGAGAGGCTACCTGGGAGAGTCCTGGTGACACCCCAGGGATGAGCAGGATTTATCAGAGAGGATGGTCTTCAAGCAGAAGACTGAAGTTGAGAAAGCCCTTGCCAGCATGTGTAACACATGGAGAAAGGAGTTCAGGGTAGTGGGGGGTGAGGGGTAGGGCTTAAAAAGGTAGAAGAAGCCAAGGATGAGGCAGGAGAGCATGTGTGTAAGGGCAGGATCATCACAGCCTTGTAAGCCATGCTGAAATTTTACTAGTCTAGCCAAACTGGAGGCCTCCCTGTCAGTGCCTGTCAGCAGGACCCTTAAAATCTTCCTGCTCTTGCTGAATTCCCTGTCCCCTGTTTACTGCCTGGAGTCTTGATTCCAGATAGATAGACAACCTCGATTACAGTCCTACCACCCATCTGACTGCAGGCACTACCATCTCTCAAAAGCTCCTTGGATACTGGACACTGGACTGATGCTGCTGAAGTTCACTGCCTGCTGTGGATACCACCTTCAATATTACGGTCAGACACACCAGCCCTGGAGAGTAAACCCACAAGAGAGTTACGTCTCTAGTCTCGGCCAATCTGTCCTTCCTTTCCACTTTCTGGAGGGTCAATGAATGCTTCAGGAACATGTCTACTCTCTCCAAGTCAAGAAGAGATTTGGAGCTATGTGTCTCAGTGAAAGTCCTGCGGTGGGTCGGCGGCCTTGTGACTCTGCCTGGGGATCTTCTGTTGCTGATGGCCCCCTTTTCCAGGGCTGCTCACTGTCAATGATGGGTTGATGTGGGGATGCAAAGTCAGGTCCCATTTCTCTGATAAGTGTAGTCAGCCAGGTCTCCTTCCCTCTTCAGTACTCCTCCTGCGGTACGTGTACATCTTGGCTGCTGCTGTAGGAGGCTCACCGCCTCTTTCCAGGGGACTGTTCCCTAGAGCAGTCCCCAGTAAATTTCCTTGCATGCACATCTCAGACTCACATTACCCAAGCTTAAATAATGACAAAGAAGATGGTGTGGGGATTACAACTCATTATCTTTTACAGATCAAACCTGAGCTAATATTGACACCAATATTCAACGGGTAGCAAATCTATTAATTGGGTCACATTTACTGCCTATTCTCAAATATGTTGTTTCTTTGTTTATGTGAAGTTCCTATTAGGAAGGGAATACGTAAACTTGAACTTCACCAGAATGTGTAAATTACACATATGATGTATCTTTAGCAAGGACACAGCTTTAGGCTGCTTCCAGGCACGGATTATCCTCTCAGTAAGGCATACAGTTTGGGTCAAAAAAATGTCCATTTTTTATGTTAGAATTGTAAACTGAATGACAACTAATCCATGAATTCAATAATAACTCTTGTCACCTATGTCTTCCCAAAATCTAAATCATATATTTATTGTATACACTCTACTGTTCAGCTTAATAAGAGTATAGGATCTTTGGGGCAAACCAACATTCTGATCAATATAGTCGTCACATTACCATATATGCTTTACCACTTTTTAATGGATTTAAAAACAGTAAAAATGTATTTACCCCTGAAAGGCTGAAGCATACAGTTTAGTGTTATTTTTAGTAAATCCAAAGACATTTGGCATTTGAGTGATTATCTGTGCATTATAAATGTGCAGAGCTAAGTTACTAGAGAATTACAGATAAATCCTGTTTTAATGTGACTTATCTGTGATTCTGATGTACAAGAGTATCCGTATTTGCATACATTAATCTTATTGGATACATATATGAAAACTGTTATAAAAATTAGTAGCTGGGAGTATGGCTGCTCATGGGCACAGCAGGGAATTTATTGAGTAGAATGGGATGTGATAGAAAAATAGACATTTAAGTTAAGATAAAATTCACATGCACTGTACATTAGGTGGGCAAGCCGATGAATATTGAAAACTGTATGTAGCCATGTAACCAATACCGTATTCAAGATATAGAGCAGTTCCAAAGCAGGGAGTATGTGGGAAAGGTCTTTGGGGTTTCCGGCTCTCCCGGGCAGCGTGTTCAGTGCCCTGATCGGGCCCTCTGGCTGCCAGATCCTGGCACTGTCCACTTGCTTTTTCCTCGCCACGCTTCTCACAACTTTCACATTGTTCCCTGCACCTTTCTTTCGCTGATCCTCACCACACGCGCTTTTTGCCAGGTTGGAGGTGATTTCTTTCATTTTTCTATGCTGGGGCTATCTGCATCTTTCCTCCCAGTCGTCTGTTGTTGGCTACTAGTTTCAAATGATCTCTCCCCACCACGGATACACACCATGGTCAGACTTCTCAGCTCTGCCAGAAGTTCTCCAAAGACCTGTGCTTAGAAACCTTCCGAGCACAGCCCTGGGTAATGAGTTAGAAGCGAGGCATATGCTTTGCTTTTACGGATGGCGGCCCAGAAGCTGAGTGGAGTGGAATGGCTTCCTCGGCAGTGAGCCTGACACCAACACAGAATTGGAATATGTGACCCAGTGTGTGTCATGGGTTCGGGTGATTTTTTTCCTCCAGTGGGGGGAAGATGTGGTGGAGAAGGGAAGGCAGATGCCTTATGTTTTTAAGCCTCTCAATTTTCTTCACCTTTGCCTCAGAAGCTTCTCCACATGTGAGGAATAAAAGGCTGAGAACAAGAGCCAGCAATGGGAAAGGACACGGAGATCTGGCCTGAGAAGGCTCAGGCCTGGGTGCTGATTTTAGTGATGAGGAGCAAGGAAGAGAGAGTAAGCAGTCAAAGACAGCCAAAAAATTGTCACAGCAACTGTTCTTTGTACTTAATTTTTTTTTTTTTTTGAGACAGAGTCTCACTTTGTCACTCTTGGTAGAGTACAATGGCATCATAGCTCACAGCAGCCTCCCAAGCAGCTGGGACTACAGGTGCCTGCTAAAACACCCACTATTTTTAGAGATGGGGACTCACTCTTGCTCAGGGTGGTCTTGAACCCGTGAGCTCAGGGAAATCCACTAGCCTCGGCCTCCCGGAGTTGTTCTTCATACTTCCCACAGTGTCATTTTCAGCAACTTGCTAGTTTAGTTTAAATATTGCCTAAGATTTTGAATTAGCCTCTTTTCAGCGTCAAAGGATGACCATGAAAAAGTTACAGAGAAGACTTTGAATCTTCAGGGAAATCCCATTTCCTCCTTCCGAACGCTCCCACCTCCAAATGTTGTTCTTTAAGTTAACTGATTGGCTTTGTTGAAATAGCCACATTTGGTTATTAGGAGAAATATATATTTAGAGGCTTAGGAAATTGCACTGAAGGATTTTCCATGCTTTCAGTGATGGGAGGCACAGCCACCCAAATGTGTTACACTTTGTGAAAGGAATTGCAGGGCTGGGTTCACCCCTGCCCCACCTGTCCCAACAGAGCCAGGAGACAAGAGCCATGAGAAATGGTACCACTCTCAGGCTGTTCTTATTGGCTGGCTCACAGTTCACCTCATCTCCTTACCATAATGACTATGCTGTGGGATTTGAAAGTTGCAACATCTAATCTGCCTTGAAAGCTCTTCCTTGCTTCCAGGGAGTTCCACTGTACCTCCCTGAGTCTGGTGTAAGATCTAAACACGACTGTAATTATTAGTCTTCTTGAGAGAAACAGGGAGGCGGTCTCCCACACCACGACTCCATCTGCTCTGCTATGAATGAACAACACAGCCCTTCATGCTAATTCCCCAAACAAACGTCAAACCCCATGGCATGAGTGAAATAGTTACCTGCACCGCACAACACGACCTGGGCATGCCTCCCTTTTCTGCTTCTTATGCAGTATTTCACACTCATCTGAAGCCTGAGGAAAACTTTCTTTGGTGCCTTCTTCTGACTCACGAGAACATTCACTTAATCCCCTGTAGACAATTGAGGACTCTATTTAGCTATAATTGTAGAAGAAGCATCATCAAGGTTGCCTAGCAGCAGACATCAGTTGATTAGAAACAGCTTTCTGTGAGGAACGCACCCTCGTGTTCCCAAAGATTCTTCTGACTTGATTGATTTGCGAACTGAATTACACCAAAGATTTTCTCCTTATACCTGTGGGAGGACCAGGTGGGAAAGTGGTGCAGAAGGACTCAGGTTATAAGTGGAAGAGACTTCCTTAAACAACGGAGGACCATATTTCTTCTGTCCAGAAACCTCTAATTAGAAAACCCGAGGCTCTGCTTGGCTGTGTCCTTTGTGCTGCTACTGGGTCTCGTTATGGGCCCTGGCAAGATAAGGGAGGCAGAAGGGACATCTGTCCTGCTGTGGATGGGGCCCAATTATCTAGTGATCTGTGGTGTTACAGCTGCCAAACTCATTTAGTTAAACTATCTAGACTAGCAGTTGTGGGGCTGAAGGAAAACTTCCCTGTCACCCCGGAAGTTTCAATGAATGATCTATTGACAGTATGGCAGAGTAATAAGATAAAGAGGTTAATTGCCCCTGTGCTTGGGGGAGATTCACAGAGGAATTACCCAGTATCAGATGGGGGCAGAAATTTATATGCCCTTCTTTAGAGGGGAGGAGAAATAAATGGTAACTAGGAAAGAAGAATAGATACCTGGGAGAAGGAATGGATGGGGGAAACAGATTGACTAGTAAGTAATTCTCTTTGGAAAGTAAATTAACCTAGGAAAGAGGTATTACATTTAAAATGATTTGGGCCAGGTCTGGTTGCATTCTTAATCTTCTTTCTTGGAATATATTGAGATAACAGGGAAGGAAAGGGAAATTGATTGTTCTTTTGATGGGTCTGCTTTTTCATGAAGAAAGAGAGAAAGCCCCTTCTAGGGCCTGTTGATCTCTAAGGGCCTCTAATTCAAAATGCTCTTTATTTTAAGGTGGCATATTTTTGGTTAAATATTCCTGAGCTCATTCATAGTTATGTTCTCGAGACCATGAAGGTAAGAAAAATAGCAAAGCTACCTGTGTAAGGGAGCAGGGAATAGCCATTGAAATCTATTGAATAATGTTTGTGTGCTAGTCATTGTTTCACACATCTTTTGTACACACAAAAAAACCACTATTAGCTTAAAATTGTCTTTAAAGATGAAAAATCATGCCTCTGAGAGGTTAAGTTCATCAACACAGTTATCTGTAAGTAGCAGCTTTGGGATTTGAACTCCGGTGCTCCGCTGTACTCTCCAGGCCCTCAGTCTCAGGTGACTGTGGTTGTGGGGGAATTATAGCCTCACACTGCCAGATCTCCTTTTTTGAAGGGAGCCAGTTTACCTGAGTTTTTTAATTTTTGTCCCCATCTCAGGTCAATGAGTGTGGGCTGAGTGTGGCGTAGGATACTTCCTTCTTCCCCAGAGTCATTAAGTCATTACATCACTGCTCAAGCTGAAACTCTGTGCACATGTGGGATAAACCTGGATCAAGGAAGGGGAAATGTAAACAGGAAGCCACACCAGCTCCATTTCAGGAAATGCCCCTTGAGGAAGCTTTGCAATAAAGGGTCATCAGAGAGAGTTGCTTGTTTCACAAGAAATGAAATTTGCCAGTTTCACCAGAAACCTAGGAAGACTGTAGATCAATATGTCAGAGCTGTGATCAAGTAAGAGTCTAGACCTGCACATTTAGGCCAGAGTGCTGTCATTTAGAGTTCAAAGGTTCCCAGCCAGCCACGCAGTGATGGGTGGTCTGCGTTTCACATGTGAGCTGAGACCCCAACTTTCTCGGTCCTCAGAGGGGCTGAGTGGTTTCTGAGGTCACGAGGTTCCACAGGTGGTCACCTGTGGCCACACACAGCTTCTCCCTTAGTTTAACCTGCATTACAGATGATATAATTTTTATAAAAATAGGTGACATAAAGAAAAAATGGGAAGCACTGCGGATCTTATATAATATGGATCACCCTGACTTACCATCAATCCTTTTTCTTTTGATGAATAGGACCTATATCTTCATAAAAAATATTTTTTAATTAAATCATATTTGTGCACATTAATACTATCATGGGATACATTGTGTTCACATTTATATTCGATCTTTAGAAAGATTCACATGTACCCTTATAGGATAAATCATAGGTGTGGTCCCAGCAATCACCCTCCCTTCACCCATCCTACCTCCTCTCCTCCCCTCCCTCTCCTCTTTCCCCATATTCTTGGACTACAATTGGATTATAGCTTTCCTATGATAGTTAACAATTAGTTTCATAATAGGGTTGAGTACATTGGATACTTTTTCTTCCATTCTTGAGATACTTTGCTAAGAAAAATATTTTCCAGCTCCATCCATGTAAACATGAAGGAGGTAAAGTCTCCATCTGTCTTTATGGCCGCATAGAATTCCATGGTGTACCTATACCACAATTTATTGATCCATTCATGGGTCAACGGGCATCCCTTTTGGAAAGTCATATGGAGAACACTTAGAGAACTAAATATAGATCTGCCATTTGATCCTATAATTCCCCTGCTAGGTATATATCGAGAAGACCAAAAATCACGCTACAATACAGATATCTGTACCAGAATGTTCATTGCAGCCTAATTCACAATTGCTAGGTCATTCATAAAAATTCTTTAATATAACTTTTCTGTTCTTTTGCTCAGGATAGTAGGATATCATCTTCCTAGTTTTTCCCCTTACTCATGGATTAAAATAAAATAACTACATTTTATCATTCTTTTATTCCAGACTCACACAGCAATCAGGTACTATTTGGTATAGATTTATTTAATCATGATTTGTTTGAAAATGTCCCTGGGAGAGAGCATGGGGACTACTGAGATGACCAACTTGTCTTGGTCTGCCGGGGATGGTCTCAATTTTAGCAACAAGAGTCCTATGTCTCAGTAATCCTGCAGCCATAAGCAAACCAGGATGGCTGATCACCCTAAGCCTAGCACACAAGTAGAGTTAGTCACAGGCAGAACCAAAGACCCTTCCTTATGAGGGTAGGTGGTATGTATGTTCACGAAGGAGAAGAGCCGTGGTCTCACATCAGTAGGTAGGTGCAGGGGCAGGAGGTGGGGATTTTACATAAAATAATCACAACTTTTTTTTACTGGATAAGAGACATAGGGTCATCTACAGAGAAGAAGGCGAGCAGATGGTGGAAGCACTGTCACTCAACAAACCACAGTTCCCTTCTTAACAATTTCTAAAACAAATGGACTACAACTTATGTTAGGTGTATCTATGCTTTTCATGAATGTAATCTATCCTTTCTGAGAGATGCACATTCTTAGAGATAACTAGAAAAATGAAATGATTATATATCCATTTTCCAAAAATGAAAGGCAAATCCAAAGATGTAATCTGTTAAGGTGAGATGTCATGGTCACCAGAGGTGCCTGTTCCCTAAGTGCCGTTCTTTAATAACCAGTTGCCCTCAGATGTCTGCCACCCCCTGCTCCCCACCTGCATATCCTAAAGACACACCTGGCTGAAGTAACAGGTACTCACTGGTACTTACCCAGGGAAGGGAGCACCAAAATCTATATTAGTCAGTGTTCTCTAGAGAATAGAATATCTAACTAATCAATCAATCTACATCTACCTATTGATTTATCTTTCTATGAAGGGATTTGTTATGGTAATTGACTGACACAATTAGAGAAGCTGAGAAGTCTCACAATATGCCATCTTCAAGCTGGAGACCTAGGAAAGCCCATGGTGTAATTTAGCCCAGGGCCAAAAGCCTGAGAACCAGCAGGGTTACTGTTATAAACCCTTAAGTCCAAATCCCTGAGAACCTGGAACTCCAATGTCCCAGGCAGAAGATGGATGTCCCAGCTCCAAAAGGGTGGAATTTGAACTATGGCCCTCAAAGATCCATTGGAGGCAGGCTCCCCCAGACTGCTAGGGGAGCTGAGGACAGGTGAGCTTGGACAAGTGCCTAATCTCCTGGGCCTCCATCTACAAAGTAAACAAGAAACTCACCCATTCTAGAATTCCAGCTTTTTAAAAGGGATTATAGGAGGAGAGAAGCAGTTATAAAAACACAATTTAAAACCCACTAGAAATCTTGAGTATGTGAAGCCAAGGAGTTGGCCAGGGGACTCAGCAAAAAATTAGGCTTACTGCTGGAATGAAACCAGG
Source organism: Galagoides demidoff (assembly GCA_963574575.1). Lineage (NCBI taxonomy): Eukaryota > Metazoa > Chordata > Mammalia > Primates > Galagidae > Galagoides > Galagoides demidoff. The sequence goes on along the minus strand of CAUYQV010073889.1, from coordinate 31,535 downwards.
CAGTACCCTAAAAGTTTTCAACAAAGGAGGTCTCAATCCTCACATCAGAAGCAAACTTCTGTATATCTTCAGTTTTATAAAACTGTTAGAACAGCAGCTTGCAGACAGAGAAGCACTTGAACATGAAAGTGTTTTGCATGATCCTTACACAATCTTGGGAGGCAGATAGTGTAGTTTCTACTCTCCCCATTTTATGAATGAGGAAACTGAGTTCCACAGAGATGACCCTTGGACTCTGTTCTCAAGGATCTCTGAACCCTCTACGGAGCGTGTGGTCAGTGGGCGGGAGCCTGGGTGTGGGGCATTAAGGACCAGGGAATACACTGTCTCCTCCTAGGGCTGGGGCAGGGCCTGTGGTTGATCTTCTCTGGAGAGGCCTCCCTCAGTGCCACCAAAGAGATGTCACTGTAGATCTGGGGATAGTCGGGCCAGTCTGTGTGCTGACCCTCTGCTGGGCTGTGTCCTACTCAGAGTTCCACTTCCTAAATGTTCCAGGGCCATGATTGTGCTGCCCTGGGGGGCTGTGGGACTGAAATAATCCAGGAGTCTCAGCGTCTGGGAGGATTCACGCTCTTCAGCTGCGTGCTGTTATGTAAAGCTGGACACCATCGTACTATTGTTGCTGTTGTTTAGATTTTCTGTCCCCTTCAGATGATTATTTCAATACTAGACCTGGTACATGTTTTTGTACATTTGAATCTAATTAAGAAACTTTTTTCCCACTGACATGAATGCAGATCTCTGAAGGATGCTGCAGGATAATTTCTCTGATCTGCTTAATACTGTGACAAAGGCTCCTGCTCTGAGATGGCAATTTATGACATTGGCATGCTGTCCTCAACCACTCTGATCACACGGAAAACTCACAGAAGCAGCTCCTCCCAAAAGGTGGAGACGTGTTGTCCCTTACAACCTCGCTGGATCCTTCTGGGTTTCAGTATGGTGAGCACTGTCTCCCCACCACCCCAGCCTTACTCAGTCAGTCACGACTTGGGAGGGTGGGTGCCAGGACTCAGTCTTTCATATCATGCCCATTCTTTTTATGTTTGGCCTGCTGAGCCTCCAAGGACATTATGGGCTCCCTTTATGTGTCCCAAGAAGCTAAGCCCAGAAGCAAATGTGCTATTTTGTCCTGTAGTTTTGCAGCTTAGCAACACTTCCCCCACGGAGCTGCTGCTGCCTAAAGAATGAGAGAACGTTCAGGAACGCTAACAACTGCATATCCCCTATCCCCTGCCCCTTCCCACGGGGACAGCCACACCACCTGCACCCTGGGCAGTATAGGCCCACACTCCACACACTTCCAGGTGCACGTTCAGCTGTGGGTTCAGACTTAAACACTCACCCCAGGGCACACTGCCTCTTTGGTGCATCAGCAACGCCTCTCTTAGGATTCTGGGGCTTACTCCGTTTGGGCTGGAGAATCTGGGGAGCATTGATGATGGGATGGTGGCAGTCATTCATTCATCCATTCATTCATTCATACCTCCACCCTGTCATCCTCACGTAGTTATTGAGTGTCCTCATGTGTGTGCTCCGCATTCAGTGCTGAACACAGAAGACATGGCTTTAAGGAAGAGCCCTTGTTTCAAGAGAGCTGCCCAAGAAACTTTACCTGCTTTTGCTTTAGCTGAGTTAGTTACTATCAAGAGTCTGTAGGTGTTCGTGGACCTCATCAATTTTGGGAAGCTCTGGCTCCCTCTTGCCCCTTGGAGCCTGGCCCTTGGTTGGCCTGGGGTGAGGAGTGGGCCCTTGAAGTGCCAGTCAGCGCTCTCCAGATGAGTACTACGCGGGGCAAGGGTGGGGCGTGGGCTATGTGTCATCTCCAGCTCCAGCCACAGAGGTTTCATCATGGAGGGAAGCCGAGCTCTGAGCACGTTGCTAAGCTGTGGCTATTTATTTTTATAAACCAGCCTTGTTCTTAATTTAGAAACCTGGTTTTGCTTTTTCTTTCTTCTTTCCAGCATCATCTGGCTGTCTGGCACCATCAAATACTTGCATTTCTGACCCAACAAGAGCTCGTGGGTGGGTGGGGGCAGGAGGGAGGTTGGGGAGAGAGGACTGATGCCAGCCAGGCTGGCTCTAGGGGTGGTGGAGAAAACACGTGGCCCTGCCGTTAGCATCCTGTTTGGTTTCTGGATGAGTTTCATCTGTGACACCTACATAGTCCTCGCTTGGAACAGCGGGATAAAAAGCGGCCCTGGTGTTCACGCCTCTTCTGATGAGCCACACACCAGAACGCAGCAGAACAGAAGGCCACGCAAAGGAGGACCAGAGTCAGGTGGCAGAGCAGGTGACATCGCCACTCTCAGCTCTTTGCAGGCAGCTATTTTAATGGAGCCACTTTACTGCAGCTATTTTGACTTGTAGATATTTTGATATGGCCCCAAAATTCAGCTGTTAAACATTTAGCTTTTAAAAAGTGATAAAATGGACATTTTGCACTCCCTCTGTGAGTTTCGTCCCACCTCAATCCTATGTCTGGGCATCTAGGGTACATGGACTGGGGACAGATGAGGGATAGGATTGGTAGAGATTCAAAATGGGAGGAAACGTCAGGCACAAGGTGACAGAACTGGGAGCAGGTCAGGACTCCAGGAGCCTCAGGAGGAGGCTCTAAAGTCAAAAAAGGGGTCAATCAAATTCAGAGATGGGCATAGGTGGGATGAGAAGAGGGACAGTGGCAGCAAACCAAATGCGGCCCATCTGCAATCCAGCTGCCCTGTTGTGAGGCTGCCGCATCTAGACCAGAGGTGGCCAACCTGTTTTTTCCTCTTTCTTTCACTGGAAGAGGAAAAGTTGTCTTGGAGCACACATTAACTACACAAACACTAATAAGCACCGACTAGCCAAAAAAAAAAAAAAAAAGAAAGAAAGAAAGAAAAAAAAGGTCGGTGCTCATACTTTTTGTGACATCTGACACCACAGATGAGCAAAAAAAAACCTTTACAAAATCAGCATGAGGCCTGAGGGCCAGAGTTTGGACACCTGCGATCTGAATAGTTGTGTCAGAGAAGCTGTATGAAATTGTTTGGCAAGAAAATAGTCCACTTAGGATTCAGAAGAGCTTATTCCCTGAGCCACGTCTGACTCATGTCTACGCATTTCCCCACAGGGCTCGCTTATGCCTCAGTTTCCCCATGTACACCAGAGATGATATCTGCCCTGCCTCTTTCCCCACCTTTTGCTTTCCCTCCAAGCGACGTGATGAGGAATGAGCCAGGAGCTGATAAACAGCTGCAGGCCACTAGGAGAGAGATGCTTGTGTAACTAGTGGGCAGCGGCGTGTGTGAGTCCTCTATGACTCACGGATTTCAGAGTTGGGCAGCCGTCTCTGCCTGGTGACTCATGTGGACACAGTGATGCCCTTAGCTGCAACGTACGGCTTGTGTGATGAATGTGTTCTTGTCACGGCAGAGGACTGAGTATTAGTTACCCATGTGCTATAGACTGGAGGAGCTGGCGCATGGGAACCACAGAATTAGATGAAAAAAAGGGTGGAAAGGCCCCTGCGTGTCTGACCGTGATGTAGAGTGTCATCGGGCTGAGAACTGGAGGAGCACGAAATTCTTCTCAATTCTTCTGCCATTTGTCAAACTTGCCAAAGTCCCCTGGAGGCAGTTCTGGTTGTAATTGTAGGTAGAGGCAAGAGAGCACTCTCTGTACCAAGTTTCCCAGCTTCCTGTGTGGGCTGTTCGCAGGGGAAAGCTTTTGCATCACAGGGTGAAGCCGAGTGGATCCGATATGCAGGGTCTTCCCGGACTATGCAAAGAGACGGTGTGGGAGGGGAGGCTGAGCCTCTACTGCAGAACCTCTACGCCACAACTGGCCAAGAGCTAACCTCTGTCTCCTCAGCACTTCCCACATTCACTCAGTCCTCTTTCCAGAGCCGAAGCCCATCCCTCTAGGACAGTTAATCCTTGTTCCTGCCACCAAACCATCTTTTGGAGTTATTCTCACCATGCCCTGCCTGCACATTGCTTGTGGATTCCTTTCTCAGGCGCTGTGTTTTGATTCCCTCCTTACATTTACTCCCGAGTGCCAAGAACACCTCTGTTCCGGCAGGAGGATATTATTTGGCAGAAAAGAAAGAACGAGTGGTAGCTTTTCTCCATTAGCATTCATTGGACTTACGTGGGAATTTACGTGGGAATTTATTTTGGGAACTGTTTAGTTTCCTTTGAGCCTCTCCCCCCACTGGCAATGTTTCTGTCCTGGTTACTTTGCTTCCATTGTTTTTAACTGCATGATGACAAGAGGTCTTCTCTCCTGGCTGAGCACCCTCTCCCCCATCCTCACTCCCCAGGACCTCGGCTGGCCCACACTGAATACTATAAAGGGCAATGTGACTGCTGTCACAGGACTGCACGTCAACTCCAACACTGGATTGTGTCATAAACTTTTGACTCCTCTTCCAGAATTGTCAGTTTTTCCAGCCATTGGGTATGATTTTCACCCTTTAGGGCAGCCACCATCAGTGACTCATGAACATTCCCTGGTTTAGCTGGAGGGGTCTGGTCCAGACAACACTTGCTTCTCTGCTGACACCACTCAGGCCTTACTGACAAGTACAAAGCACAACAAGTGACACCCTCACCGGTTCCCACTAATATTTGGGGTAATTGTCTTGCCCCCTTCACCACTTTGTATACTCATTCTGGAATTTGCTATTTGACACAGAGCAAATGAAGAGGGTGTTGGGTACCACCGAGGTAGCAGACCTGTGCTGCCCATCCCTAGGGGATTTCTTGTGGACCTCCAAGAAGGGCCTGCTCCTTGACTTGGTCTGCCTGGACCTATAGCGAGTGAAGACCTAGTATCCTCTAGACCAGAGGACACTTTGTGCTCCCAGGACAGAATATTGCCCTTGGGCGAGAGGGAAAGGAGCTTTGGGAAAATAGTCAGCAAACACCCAGCCACATAGCTTAAAGCCAATGCAATCGGGCTGAGGCTGAGTTGGGTACAGCTGCGCAAGTAGCATCTCTTCATGTGAAGGTACTTTCAGGTACCTAAATTGGCTCCTTTGAGTCTTTTTAACAACTCTTGGAGGTAAATAGGACTCGTGTTTTACCAACCCAGAAACGAAGTTTCAGAAAGTTTAGATAACTTACTTAGAGTCAATTAAGTAAATTACTGGAGATAAGAAACCTCAAATTCCTGACACCTGTTCCATTTTTCCCATTACCCAGTGTTACTATGAAGTTAGGAGGTGGCATGGATTTACCTTGGAGCAGCTGGGGCATGGGAGGCCACAAATGGAGCCTTCTTGTAGGTCACTTTTGCTTATGTGGCAAGGCAGGGCTACAGGGCTCAGCAGGGCCGACACCCTCTGGGGGCTCACTGTTTATGAGGCCATGGTGAGGGGAGAGCAAATGAGAGGGAGGTAGAATAATACTTGTGCACATGCACACAAGGGAGGAGGAGACATTACTGTCGTGACCACTGTCACAGATGGATGGAGCAGATCCAGCCCTTTACAGGTCCTCTGCAGCTTCATGGACACACTGTGGCATCTTTGCCTGATGGCTCTCTCTGGTCACAGGAGTTTGCTGAACTAGAGCAGCCCTAGAGTTAAAGATGCCTGGAGCAGCGCTTAAACAAGAAAGACAGGAAGTGGCAAAAAAATGTCTCTGATTCTTCTCAATAGGAAAATCAAGATATGTCCCACTGAGCCTTTGAACAGAACTCCAGGGGGAGTGAACTTCCATTGCTCTTAGCAGCATCTTGCTCATCAACACCCCCTCTGCTCACGCCTGTAATCCTAGCACTCTAGGAGGCCAAGGAAGGCAGGATTGCCTGAGCTCAGGAGTTCAAGACCAGCCTGAACAAGAGCAAACTTCATCTCTATTAAAAATAGAAAAAAAAAACTCAACTAGCTGGGCATTGTGGCTGGTGCCTGTGAGCTCAGCTACTTGGAAGGCTGAGGCAAGAGGATCTCTTGAGCCTAAGAGTTTGACGTTGCTGTGAACTATGATGCCATAGCACTCAGGGAAACAGAGTGAGACTCTGTCTCAAAAAAATACCAACCCCGCCCAAACCCTTTGTTGGTTAGCCCCTCTTTTCTGTCTTGCTGCCCTGAGCTCTCCCTGTGGTTCCTGAGATCATACCCTCTATAAAAGTGTGATAACAGCCCAGACCCTGTCTCTAAGAGTGTCCCCCCAGTGATGGGCTTTCCACATACCCAGGTTCCTAAGAGTGGCCAGTATGCGTCTGTGGGTTGGGCACTGCCCCTTTTCAGCTATTGGCCAGCAAGATGTGACTTTGGTAGTAATAATTATTGAGTTCCTCAGGTCAGAAAAAAACTCATCTCCTGCAAATTCAGGAGGGCCCCTGTGTCAGGGCAGTGGGCACCAACAGAGAGCAGAGCTCTGTGTCTTTAAAACAATGTGGAGTTGAAGCAATCTCGGCAGCTTCCTGTCGTTGGCCACACAGGTTCCTGAGCATTGTGGCCTCCGCTGCTCCTCGTTTTCTTTCACCGACAAGCCATGCCTGTGAGAGCTCCCTGCCACTGGGCATGCCTGGATTAATGGCCACCAGTACAGCGGCAGGAGAGCCCTCTGGAGCTGGGAAGGTGGCGTCGGGGCTGCCTGAGCACATGGGCCACTGGGTGCTGCATTCTTCTCTCTGTTCTGTGCTGCTGCGGACCACAGATCGGACTTGCAATCAAACAGGCACATGAAAGCAAACGTGTGCCACTAACGCTCTGTAACCCGCCTCCCACAAAACAGAAGGCACTCAGCCCCTCCCGTTATTCCCTGCCTTGTTCTTGACATTTTTAACGTGGTGAGTAGACAGCCGACTTTGCATTTCCAACACCTCCCACGGGCATTGGCTCCTGGTCCCTCCAGGCCTGAGAATCGCAGTCACGTGCTCCGGCCCGGAAAACAGCCAGGCTTCCCTCCTCCTCACCTTGACATTTTGGGCCTGCCTTTTCTTCCCTCTTCTGCTCCAATAAATCAGGGCCAGGCAAGTTTCACTGCCCCCCCAGACACTGTTAGTGGAAGCTTTTCTGTGTGCCTGGGGTCAAAAGCAAGCTCTGGCTTTCTGCTCCCATCCTCCAGCTTTGCAACAGAGTGAATGTACCCCAGGCAGGGTCCAGGCCCCATTTCCAGCCTCCTGCCCCACCAGTACAGACCTGAGCATTTAAACAAGACAAAGCAACAGCGTTCCTTTCCTGGATCCTTCCTTGCTTATGGCCCAGGCCTCAGCTGCTGGTTCAGCTCATTCACCCCAGAATGCCCAGTGCGATTGGGGTGTTCAATAGCCGAGGCATGCAGAGCTGGGCCAGTCTGTCCTTTTCCTCCTCCTGCCCCCCATACTGAGGCTTGGGTTTGATCCAGCCTGGGAGCAAACATCTTCTGACAAGTAAGTTCCTTATGTACATTAAAGCCAGATATTTAACTGGGCCAAAGAGCTACCAATCGGCAAAGGAAGATGCTTTTGCAGCAAGTGGGTTAGGATATACGGTAAGGGCTTTTCCTTGTCAAATGCTTCATTTCACTAGGAAAGCAAACCTGGAACTGGAGCCAAGGGCAGAAGCTAAGCAATGTTTCATGGTAGGAATGTACAGGGAGAGGAAGTGAAGGATGGGAATGCAAGGGCAAATAAAGGGAGAGCTCTTCAGAGGAGTGGCTGACTGCCATGCGCAACCCTTAAAGTGGCCCTGATGTCACCTGTCACTCACTGCTGTCTCACAGTGGGCTCAGGAGCTAGTGAATGCATGTGCTTACCCAGAGCAGACACGCAGCTCAGTTTTAGAACCATGTTGCCTCTCATGGGTCCTGAGATTAGAAATGGCACAACCCTGCTCACTCAGCTGTGGGAGGTCCTAACCAAAGGACCTTAAAATGCTTTCTAAAAAACAAATCACTTGTGTAAATATAAGGTGATATATTTTCTCCTATTCACCACGAGACTTGAGTGCACACTAATAGCACAACAGCCAAGGTTAATTTTAAGATGCTAGTTTACAAGATTCTTAAAGGAAGAGACCACGGACAGTTGGGTTAAACATAATGCTCAGCCCCCAGCAAGCACCCAGTAAATATTTGAGTTAGCAGATGAATGGATATGAGAGAAAGAGCAAGAAGAATGTTTTAACTGAAGACACCTTGGCAGTCAACACAGATGAAGATTTTTCAAAACCTTTCACTGCTTTTGTTCCTGGTCCTGTGGATGTGAGGATGGGTGTGTTCGCAAAATGTGGGCTCCCTGGTCAACCATGGTAACACGCACAGAGTGCAAAGTTCAAGGGTGACTTGCACAGGGCATCAATGGAAGGGGTTGAACCTGCTCAGGAGATTCTGGAGAAGCCTCTGGGGAAGCAGATTCTGAAGGTGTTGAGAAGGTCTCACCAAGCAGACCAGGCAGTTGAAAATAAGACATAAGGACAGCAAAGCTACAGAACAGCCTGTGGTGTCAGAGAGCTGCTGAAGCTGGGCAGGGCGGGGCAAATGAAGGGGGTAAATGAGTGTGTTTGTGTGTGTGTGTGTGTGTGTGCTGGGAGTATAGGGAGGGAAGAGGCCTGGGAAATCACCAGCTTTTCTGGTTTTACAGTGCCATTTCCATGACCAAATAATGGGGCCACAGTAGGTTTCACCTATTTAAATCTTCCTGGGAAGCTGAAATTCCCTATACACACTGCTGCTTTGTCACTGGGAAGTGTGCGGGTATATCCATGTCTCCTGGATCCCGCTGGCTGATGACAGAGGGGAGTGATCCTTTATGTTCTAGTCCCCACACGGTGCTTGTCTGGTGTCCAGTCTGTATTGATCTCTGCTGTGAGCCACCTTAGTGCAAAACTTTCCTGTTCTTTGGATACATTAAGCACAAGAGACTTTGGATGGATGGATGGATGGATAGACAGACAGACAGATGGACAGATGGCTGTTCAGAATCCTACAAAAGCCCTTAAGCCCCACTGTGCTTCTAAGGGAGCCAAATTCACTTTTACATGAGTACTCCTTATTTATCACCAGCCCTGCAAGTCTCCCACAGGTGCAGGCTTAGAGGAAATCAGCATGGAATGAAAAGAGACAAGGCTGGGCCCCCTCAAAGAACTTAATGAGAATGCCAGGTCAGGGCTGTGGCAGGAGAGGGCCAGCACACGCTCTGGGGCCCCGGAGCAAGGGGAAGGCTGGGAGTTCTACAGATCTCGACTCTCCAGCCCCCTGCAGCTCCAGGGGAAACAGCGCCAGCCACTTCAGCTGCCGATGCTTTGGGAGACAAAGGCTTGATAAAGCTCAAGTCCGAGTAGGTAAGAGGCAATCACGTTTGCCCATCCTCGGCTCCCACCACTCTGTGGCTCCCAGGGGGTGCACTGGTGGCATTTGGGTGTTTTTCTCACAAAGGTCTAGAGAGAAAAACAGCCACTCAACGTCTAATAAATTATCCACCACGTGTCTGCTGGCCTCGGTCTGACACTTCTCTCCTTCTCATTGTAGACAATAATTATCCTCTAATTGCTTGGATAATCTTGTTTATGGAGCTACAGCAACAACAAAAACCTGTCATTTGTTATGGCTGTTCTGAGTGCTGATTTAAGCTGAATTGTGCCTCAGTTCCAGCTGAAGAGCAGACCCTGCCCCCCTAGCCACCAGGAGGCAGGATTTAGGGAGGCCTGGGAGGGGGTGCCACAGCATGCTTCTTGCCATGAGGGCTGCTCCTGACTTCTGGGAGGTCACTCATTAGCCCTTCCCAAACAGGGCACCATAGCAGGATCCTGTGTGTCCGAGGGCCACCTGGGTGCAGCTTGGAGAGTGACTGCAGGAGGGCAGTGAGTGGATGCAAGCCCACCCCTCTAATAAGTGGATTTCCCTGGGATTCAGACCAGGCTTCGACCCTGTGTGCCATTATCTTTTTTCTTTTCTTTTCTTTTTTTTTTTTTTTTTGAGATGGAGCCTCAAGCTATCCCCCTGGGTAGAGTGCCATGGCATCACAGCTCATAGAAACCTCCAACTCCTGGGCTCAAGCAAGTCTCCTGCCTCCGCCTCCCAAGCAGCTGGGACTACAGGAGCCCGCCATAATGCCCGGCCATTTTTTGGTTGCAGCCATCATTGTTGTTTGGCGGGCCCGGGCTGGGGATTCGAACCCGCCACCTTAGGTGTACGTTTCTGGCGCCTTAGCCGATTGAGCCACAGGCGCCGAGCCCCATTATCTTTTTTCAAAGCACAAAATTGATTAGTATAAATATATCTGAAATCATTAAGATAATTAAATACTATATTTATTTAGATACCCCAGAGTTATCACTTGGTGCTGGATGCTGGATAGTTTGTGAGAAGCTTACTTCTTGTACCATGAGTACAGAGTCTGTGTGGAAGGCACAGTGCATGTATGGAAAAATGAGATAGTGGCATCGGACAGACTAATGAGTGCTGCTTTCGGGTAGAGTCAAATGGAGAATGCTTGAGACAAATACCTGAGTGTGAGTTAGTTAGAGGGCTGGCTTGGAGATCAAGTCACTTGACTGATTTCTTGGTTCCTTTATCCAATTCTATTTATGAAGGACCTATTTATTGAGTGACAAGTACCAAACAAAGCACCAAGAGTTTTTAAAAAGAATAAACCATTGCCTCTGCTTTTTTAGTTTTTTGTTTGTTTGTTTGTCTTAAGGCAAGGCCTTGCTCTGTTGCCCAGGCCAGCATGCGGTGGCAACTCAGAGCTCACTGCAGCCTTGAACTCCTAGGCTCAAATGATCCTCCCGCTTGAGCCTCTTGAATACAGGACACCACGCCTAGGTAATTTTTACTTTTTTGTAGTGATGGGGTCTCTCTATGTTGCCCAGGCTGGTCTCAGACTCAGGCTAAGGAGATGGGAGCCAGAATATGAATTGGGCCTGAGAGGAGTTTTTGGAAGGTTGGCTGAGGGCATTTTAGGCCTGGAAGCTGGAAGGGTATGGAGTAGTCAAAAGAATGTGAAATAGTTTTGTGGGTCCAAAGAATGTATGAAGAAAGATATAGCAAGGGAATGTGCTAGAGAGAGTCTGGGCTAGTTCCGGAAGGTTCTGTACATCCTGTGAAGGATGTGAGCTCTGAGGCATGAAGAGACTCACTCTGGCCTGTGTAAGGAATGGATGGAAAGAGCGGGCCTGGAGCAGTGAGGCCAGCAAAGAAACCCAGAGTTGGATACCATACGGATACCTTTCCATACATTTCTCTTGGGCTCTGAGTTCCATCTTCTATTTCTGTAATGTCAGGCTGCACAACCACTTTTGTCCTAGGTTGGGAGGAGAAAGAGGGACCACAGGGTGTATGCTCAAGTTAATGGACGTTTCACATTACAGGTTGGACTCGACGACTTGCAGACCCCCTTTTATGGCCTAAAAAGTTATGTTTTCTTTCTTTCTTTTTTTTTTTTTTTCAAGTCGATCGTTTTTTATCTATCTAGCTGCAGTTACTTGCTTACGGCCCAGACCTCTCTTTACCTACTCTATCAAAGGTGTTAAACCAGGAGTCAGGGGTCAGCTGGCGTATAAACATAGATTTATTAGGCACTGGCTGTTTACACATCACACTACTACTTCAGGTTGTGTTCTCCAGCAAAAGTCCCTTTTAATCCTTCCCACTGCCAACAGTTCTTGCTGCTGGCTCAGGACAGCCTGCTTATGTGCTATTAAGAAATGAATCTCTGTTAAAGTGCTGGCAAAGCTGGACACATATCAGTCATCTGGACTCCCAGCAGCCTGCCAATAGACACAGAAACAAGAGAAGAACTAGCCTCTGGAAGGCTTTCCATATAATAAATCTGCCATATCAAGGAAGCAGACTCTCCCTTGGAGATAGTAAATCAATTTGCCTAAAAACAAACCAACCTACATTTCTCTGAGCCCGTTTCCCATCTCCCAAAGGCAATACATTCTGGAAAATAAAACAGGAAAATAATAGGTTGACTCAGTATGTCTTGCAAATGTGAATCTCTATTAAACATCATACTGGATACTACAGGGTCACAAAGAAACCAAGATTCAGCCTCTGACTTCCTGGATCTTACATTCTACCTGGGGACATACAGAGCTGGATTAACACCATTAGAAGCCTTAACTAGGAATGATTATAGTCATTCCCATCCATGTACGGATCAAGATTTTTAAAACACAGAATTCACATATATGAAAAAATCCTAGACTTTCTGATTGCAAAATTCTGGATAAGTTAATTGAATTTAAGATGAACAGCTCTCATGTTTTGGTGCCCTTATTTTGTTGGGTTTACTAGTAATCTAGGGGGGCCTACTAGTAATCTAGAATGGCCACAAATAGTTATAGTTCCTCTAGCTACTCACTGGGGGATATAAGACTACACACACCAAACAATATTAGAAGAAGAAAAATACATGGTGGGTCCCTGTGTCATTTAGGGTGCTCCAGAGAAACCAGAACCAGCAGGACACACACACACACACACACACACACATTAAGGGTGTGTGTGTGTGTATACGTATATAAGATATATATATCTAGAGAGAGGGAGAGATTTATTTTAGGGAATTGGCTTAAGTGATTGTGGGGGTGGCTTGTAAGTTGAAATGTGTATGGCAGGCCAGGCTGAAAACTCTCAGGCAGGAGGTGAAGCTGCACTCCAGCTGCTTCTTCAGAGAAACTTCAGTTTTGCTCTTAAACGCTCTTCACAAATTGGCTGAGGTCCACTCAGTTTATTGAGGATAATCTCCTTTATTTTAAGTCAAGTGATTGTCAGTGTTAATTAAATCTATCAAATATCCCCATAGCAATACCTAGATGAGTGTTTGGAATGAGTGGCTGTAGCCTAGCCAGGTTGACACATGAAACTGACCATCACAGTCTCCAGTAAAAGGGTAGCCATGTACACTGTGGATGCTCAGAAGTAGAAATCTGAGGGGCCAGGAAGCTGTAATCCTATCCCTTTTGGAGTCTGAGGCTGGAGGCCAGGCTGAGGCCAGGAGACTGAGACCATCCTGTGCAACATAGCGAGATCCCATGTCTACAAAAAAATTAGCTGGTATCAGGACACATGCCTATAGTCCCAGTTACGCAGGAGGCTGAGGCAGGAGGATCACTTGAACCCAGGAGTTTGAGGTTGCAGTGAGCCATGATGATGACGTTACTGCACTCTAGCCCAGGAAACAGTCTGTCTCAAAAAAATAAAAGTAAGAATCCAAGGATGTGACAGCTGGAAAGAAATTTAGAAGTCACCAAGTTCAATCTCCTCCAGGTATAGGGAAGGGGCTTGTGATACTCGGTACGGAGAAAATATAGAAAAGAGGTATTTTTTTACACTGGTAGCATGTTTTATGTGAAAGAGTCAAGTGGAGTTTTACAGAGGCATGGGGTCTGGATTCTTTCTTGACCAGGGCCTGATAGATCAGAATGCACATAGCAAGTGTCCAAACAATTTGTAACTGGGTTTCATGGGTATTGGATCTAGGCCTGAGGCTTAGTCCTATTCTTTGAAGATAGGGTCCAAGACTATCAGTTCACTGATATGTCCCTGGGGCCTAGCCTAGTTGTGGCATGTAATAGGTGCCCAAAAGCATCAGTGGAATTCATGAATTGAATGAATGCGTGGAATTCAGGCCAGATGGATGCACAATGTCCTGATTTTATCATAGGAATGTAGGCGAGAAAGGAAATATTCTAAGCATGAAATACAGTATATTCTGAGTTTCTTCATCTGTCCAATGGTGATGATGGATGGTATATTAGCTTCCAATAGGTGTATCCTATGGAGTATTACTAACATATATCTAGATATATATACACACACATATATGAAGTATACAAAACATACACATGCATAAATATAAACAAAATTTAGCACAAACTTGAAGTACAGTAGGTGCTCAGTAAATGGTTGTGACTTCTATAATAAACACCATTTCACATTATCCAACTCTAGGGAGATGCTAGGGGTGCCATGCCCAGAGTACCTTCCCCAGCCATGCACCCATCCTCCATCTCGGGATGTTGAGTACCAATAGCTCATAGCTGCTCACTTCTCCAGAGAGGTTCCCTCCACTGAAATAAGAACTATGTTCTCTAGGAGGTTACAGTTCCTGCCTCCAGAGGACGGCCTGCAGCCAACCAGCGCCCCACAAGGAGAAACAAAGGATTTCCTCCTTACCCTGAAGTGGGGCCAGCCACTGCTCACCAGGAGCGGGCTTCAACTAGTCTCCAGAACTCCCTCTGGCTTTTCCCCTTTTCTTTTCCATTCCTCCCACTCCCTTTCTCCTGAGAGCACTGACTCAATAAATCAGTTGAATAAGAGTCCTTGTCTCAGGCTCTGCTTCTAGGGAATCCAATTTAAGTCACTAACTGTGACTTGGAGAGAGCTCCACTCCTTTGCCTGTACAATAATGAGCCGTTTTGTTCACTGCGATTCTGATATTCAGACCCTGGGCGAGTCTCTGCCACGTGATGTTCTTAACTAGAAGAGAAAAATGTCCTCACATCTGCAGCTGGCACCTGGCACCTGGCTCATCCCCAGCTGACCTCCTTGATCAGATAGGCTGGTACACTGAGTCTCCTTTATCTTACACTTTGCCAAATTCTGCTTCACCGAGTCTATTTAACTAGCCTGGCCTGTCCTCTGAATAACCACATTTTGAACCACCGAGGTTTGAATTTCAAAAAAACCATTCATTCATTCATTCACCCACCAGTTATGGAGTGTTGTCCATGTATCCATGTACTATATGCCAGGTGCTGGGGACGTGGCTGCAAACACAGACAAGACACAATCCCTGCCCTCCAGGACTTTGTCCTCTGGAGGGAGAAACAGACCAGTAAACAGGCAAGTGTGTGGAGTTTGGGATCCATGCTGTAACACAAAGCGGCAAGAGCACAGAGAAAATGAATCAGGGTGGAGGTCAAATGGCTTGTTCTTCACTGTGGTTGGCCCCAATAGAAATTAGTAGAATAGATATATTCCCTGGCACACTGCAAACCAGAGCGGGCATTTCAAAGAATAAGTTGTTACAATGTACAAGGATGTATAGTTTAAGCACAAAGAATGGTTGCCTGGTGACAGACAGAATGAAGAGATAAATGCTGAGGACTCTGACTGCTGTGTAATCACTGCTGTAGCTTTTCTCCCACTCAAATGCTCACTTCTGGGGCTCAAAGAAAACCCCAGGAATTAGGGCTGACTTCAACAGTGTGGGGCTGAGGACTGGCTAAAATCAGTGGCAATCACAACCAAGTTCTCCCACTGCCTTTGCAGCCAGCAGCACAGCTGCTCAGCCACAGACACGGTCAGCTTCTTGTCTGTGCTGCACGGCTGCCTTAGTGCTGTTCAGTCCCCCTGCACCCTTCATCCATCTCCTCCTGCAAGACACACAGAGGTTATAGCGTAACTATGAGGTTAGGAATGTTAATTGTTCTCTGTTGATATTAGTGTAGCTGGTGCTAATGGGAAAATAATTACTACGCCATGCCGTTATGGCCATTTTCATTGCCCTCTTGTGGTTTTGTAGTTATTTGGCTATCGATAGTAATGACTTAATACACGGCTGCTATTATTGCAGGGAGTCAGGAAGGAGGAGGTGTTTGGAAAAGGCTGGAGCCTGATAAACACTTTCTTTTTCCTGAGATTTTTTTTTTTCTCTGCAGAAAGTTCTTTTGGGCTATAAGAATGTTAAATACTAAAAATAGAAGTGATTTGGTGATTCAAGAACGCCAAGATCTTATTCATAAGTCAGCTCTTGGGGATTACGTGTTGAGCTCTGAAAGACAAGGCATGCTCCTGGTCTCTCTAAGTACCACGTCCCACCCACTTCCTTGACTTGAAGGCCTCAGGGGGTCAATCTCTCCTTCTCACTTCCCCTCCTGTGCCCCACCTCCAGGCCCTCTCAGTGGTATCTACTGAGCACCTCTGTTCTGTAATGTGCTCTCTGGTCCTGATCACAGCTCTCTGCATTTATCTTCCCTGGGTGATTGATTTGCAGCCACCACCTTCCTGGTCTCCCCACCTCTACTACTCCAATCCACAATCATGGCGGTCCCTTATTCAAAATGCTCCAGTGACTCTTCATGGACAATAGAATAAAATACAAACTTCTTTTCAAGATGCTTCAAGATGGAACCCATGGCCACCATTTGAACTTCTTCTCCTTTCTCATTTCCGTTTCGTTTCCAGCAGCCTCGTGTTTCTAACTCACTATTTGTTCTTTCTTCTCTAAGTACAACGGGCGGTCTCCTGCTGCCTCCGTGCCCTCGCACGTGCCACTCTTCCTCCCTGCACTCCCTCCTCTTCCAGGGGCTGTTTCATCTGAGAGCCTTCTCGGATTCACTCTGGCAAACAGGACCATGTCTGTCCTCTGCCCTGTGTGTTCTGTGTCCCGTGCAGAAACAACCACACGGCGGATAATAGCATGTTGCCTCATCTGTTGCCTCACAGGACTGAGCTCCTAGAAGTTTGTGAGTTTCCTCTCTCTTGAATTTCAGTACCTGGCTCAGCCACATCATAATTATTTCATATGTAGTGAATAAATGAATGAAATAGGTTTTCTCGTGTGCTAGGATCTTCTGCATTAAAATGACAGATAAATAAATTACATTTTATAATGATCATGAGAAATGATTGTTTTTAAAATAATTTATAGTCGCAGTCACCTTGTACACATGTTAGAAGCTCAGCCTCCCTTTCTCGTGGTCCTCACATGTGCTGTTCTCTCTGCTTGGACCACTTTCCCCTTCTCTTCCTCGGATTTCAGCTTGGTGTGTATTCCTTGGAGAAGCTCCTGCTGAGTGCCCTTCCAACCTTTGTCAGACAGTCTAGGCCTCCTGTATTACTCCCGTGGCATCTATGCTATCTTTTTCCATTTTATATATTCCATTTATAACTAAAAAATATCTGTCTAATTATACGTTCTATGTGACAAATTGACAGATAATTGTTTTGTCTATTACTGAAGACAGACTCTATATTTGCTTTATGCATGACTGGGTTCCCAGGTCTGCATATTGCCTGGCCTATAGCAAGATTATACTAAATATTCAAAGCAGAAGACTGAAAAAGTCTCTGCTATGGTTTGGATATGGTTTGTTGAAACGTGGCCCTCTGTGTGGTTGGGGGGTGGAGCCTAGTGGGAGGCATTTGGGTCATGGGGACAGATTCCTATGAATGGCTTGGTTCCTTTCTGGAGGTGGTAAGTGAGCTCTGGCTCTCAAGAGTTAGAATCATGGCAGTGGCAGCATGCTGTAAAGCCAGGATGCCCCTCTGGTCTCCCTATCTGCCATACCCACATCCCTCTAACCTTCTCCATTATGTTTTGACCTAGCACCTGGCTCTCACCAGATGCTATGCAGATGCAGGTGCCATGCTCCTTGTACTTCCCAGCCTGCAGAAGTGAGCTACATAAGCCTTTCTTTCTTTATAAATTACCCTATTCTTAAGTTTTCTATTATAGCAACACAAAACAGACTAAGACAGTCCCCAAGGCAAGATAAAATTTTGACATTTACTTACGCACACGGATTAAAAGGTTACATAACCACATCTCTTTCTAGAGACAGGATGAAGTGTATGCTTTCCTACGTGGCATTTCAAGCAATACATTGAAACCTTGTCAACTTAGACTAACGGGGATAGGGCAGAAGAGGGTTCTTTTAATTTGCAATGTATTTCAAATTTAGACTTTTTTTTCCCCAGGTCAGTGTAATTTAACACCTACTGACGACCTACTGTGTGCTAGGCACTGTCTTTGACACAACATTGGCTACATGGACAGGAATATGTCACAGTCCCTGACTTTAAGGCCCCTAGATCCTTGGAGAAATGCCTTTCTGTAGACCTAATAAACCCGTGTTCACTCTAAATGCAGCTTCTTTCTTTTTTTCTTTTTTTAAGGACATAAAGTATAAGGTTATTTCATATTAGAGAGAGGGAAGGGGGAGGAGATAAGAAAGAGAGAGAGCGGAGAGTTAGAGAAGGGAAGCTGGGCAGGGGGAGAGAGAGAAAAGGAAGGGAGGAGAGCCTGGCATGGCATGCCCAAGAAAGAAAGGAAGAATGCCTTCCTCCGCTTGTTTCTTTACATCAGGGGTCCTCAAACTTTTTAAACAGGGGGTCAGTTCACTGTCTCTCAAACAGTTGGCCGGCCGGACTGCAGGTCCCAGGATGAGTCAGCTGCTAAGCTAGACAGGCAGCAGTAGCAAAAACACCTGGCGGGCCGGATAAATGTCCTAGTGGGCTGCATGTGGCCCACAGGCCGTAGTTTGAGGACGTCTGCTTTACATCGTATGGTCATCTCTGCCTGGTTCTGTCTGGAACTTTCCTTCCTGCCTTGACCATTTATTTGGTTAATTATTGCTTATATTTCCCACATTAAAAACTTCTTTGACTAAGATCACACGCTTCCTCTTCTCCCCTTCTCCTTCTCCAGCTCCCTACCCTCATGGCACTTTCTTCTCAGCTTCCAGGCCCCTCTCTGTAGCACTGTTCACTGTACCATCTCACTCCTTTACCCTAATTCCTTGTGCTCCTTCAGGGCTGGGACCATTATTTCACTCTGTGTTTAGCACAGCAACTGACACATAGGAGATGTGCAAGGATTTTTTATGTTGTTACAATGAATTAATAAAAAAGCTAGAGCTTTTAACTGAAGATTCTGAAAGACTCTATTGAATGGATTACTTACTATTAAGAACACTCAGTCCTAGAGACCTAGGTTTCCAAAGTTCCTTGGTTTCCTTTGAAGCCAATCAACTAAGTTGAACATCCCATAGAATATCTTCTTGATCTCAGGATTTTATTTGATTCAGGTATATGAAATTGCCATTTTGTGCATCAAAACCAGTGGACTATGAGCACATTGTATGGCTCAACCTAATACTTTACGAATTGACTCAATAATGATTGTGTCAAGGTGAACAGCAAAACATCCACATTCAAATGTTTCAGGTTCCAACTGAGAGGACTTGTTTCCTTATTTCATTCTAGGTTTCCCAGGCTTATGCCTCCAAAGCTATTGAGAAAGGGCTTCTAAGTCAACTGCTTCCCTCGGTCTTCCTAGGTAAGCCCACAAATGCTTGGAGTCTTGTGCAGAAATCATTCTATTTAGTGTCATTTATGAAAGGTTAGAATTGATAGCCAATTAGCAAAGGCCCAGCACAAAGCAGATATGCAATGAACATCCTTGATACTGAGCAGGACAACAGCTATCATTCATGCCAAAGCTGGTTGAATGGAGGGGCTTGGAGGAAATTCCATTCTTTTCAGAAATATTTACACTTTTTGACTGCTTGTCCCTGGCCCTTTAACTCTGCTGCCCTGGTCATGGTCCATATGGTCAACCTTCCTCACCCCATATCCAGGACAAAAGCACTTGTGAACCGTCTCATCCATAGCCTTTGCCAGAGACTTTGTTCCATTTCCAAAGTAAATGGTGTCATTGACTCTCAGCCTCTGGCCTCCCCTCCTGTCTATGTCGGCACTTGTACCCTTTAAATCTTACAACCAATACTTCTCTACAGGAAGCACCCCAGATTTCGCTCCTCAGCGGAGACGACATTTTCTCTGGTCACTAGAAGTGTCACCTCCGGATGCTGACAGATCACTTGAGACACACCCCCCCAGCACTACTTTCACTTGTCTAATACCCTCTGATGTCTTGCTTTGCTCTTCACCAGCCACAGAGGCAGGGATTGATTTTTTTACACCCAACATCTAACTGATCCAAAGGGGCAGGAAAAAGGGTGGGAACACAGGCCTGCCTCCCCAAGGATCATCCTTTTGTCACCAGTCAGGTTCAGACATCATATAACATTAGTCAAAGTTCAGCCTTCACTTAGCTCCCTCTTTGCACTCTGTATTTTCCAAGGCTACCTTAGTCATTAAGCATCGGGACTGCTCTGTACACACAAAAGCTGTGGTGACCTTGAACTACCTTGTACTGTTTAGCTCAAGGTCACCACAGCTGCAGAGACCAATGGCGTCTCAGCAGGAACTCTAACCTGGCTCCTAAGAGGAACTGCTTCCAGCTTTCTCCTTTGGGTAACTACCCCTTTTCACCCTTTGGGTATCGAAGTCTCTGCTCCCATTTCACATGGTTTAACCTTCAGTTTAAGTCCTTGGTGTCCCTTGGTCTACCAGCTTCCACCTCCCTCCCAATCTTTCTTTTTCCTTATTCTGAGACACCTGTTGAATGAGGCACATAGAGTTTGCAGTCTCTGCAATGTCCCTTGTGATTATGAGGTAACTGGGTAATATTATCACTTTCCCAGAAAGTCTTTAAGGTTATCATGAGGAGGTGAGGCATTCATCTCCTGGGAGTGGTCTGTGCGGTGAGATGGGATGACCGCTGCATTCCATTCTGCTCCTGTCATTCAATCATTCTTCCATAGCAGGCAGTGCCAAGGACCATCTGAAGCACTCAGCTAAAACAGAATTCCAAACGTAGCACTCACAGTTTGGGTGTTCGATAATCAGTTTGTATGTAGCCTCTCTACAATTAAGGGCTTAGGTTCCTCTCACTGTTTTTGTTTTTATCTCCTCTTACCTTTTAGAAATTTAATAAAAATCAGAGGCATCTTGTAAATGGTGACACAAGTCTCACTATTAAAGAGAGCTCTTGCACAAGCCGCATTTTTGTCATACCACAAATGTTAACTTGTGCAGCTTTATCAGCTACATCGCACGAGTATAAATCTCAGTTGCCACATGTCTTTGCTGGATAGGTTATTTAACCTCTCTGTGCCTCAGTTTCCTTATCTGTAAGATGGGAATTAAAACAGGATGTGCCTTGGCAGTCATTGTAAAAACCAAATGATCTAATGTGTATAAAGCGCTTAGAACAGTGTCTGGCAAACAGCTGATCAAGGAACAAAACAAAACACAACAAAACATGCTATTGGTAGTGACTGTTTATTATCTGCCATAAAAAGAGTATATTCTGCAGTGCTTCTCCTTTGTGAGAACTCACAGAACCTCTTTGAGTACTTCCCTGGGCCTCCTGAAGTCCCTCCAACAATCACTAATTTAGTAGAAAGAGTGCCAAACTAGAGATCAGAAGATCTAGGGTTTTTTCATAGGTACCTATAGGCTATTCATTAACTAACTAATGTAGGAGACACCGGGAGCCAGATGACACCTGAGCAAGATGATCTGCAGCTGAGGTGTGCACCTCGGGCCGTTCCTTCACAGGAGTTCCTTGTGGAAGAAGAGCTCCTGCCCTCAGCACGTAGTCACTGTTAATTCCTCCCCTCACCTGTCTTGTTCTGGCTCAATAAAAGGCTGGTGTGGAGGTTGCTCGGGGCTACCCGGAAAGTAAGGGCTAGCCGGCCTTCCACAAGTTTGTACTTCTAATCCGCCTCTCACGTGGTTCCTTCCTGGGCTGAGACCAGGGCCATAGGAGCCCGATGGGTCGCAACAAACTAAGTAGGTTCTCCAGTTAGTTTATGAATTCTTCACACTAGTTCTACATCGTGGCTAATATTTTTCCCATTTTGCAGATGAGGATGTGAGTGCAGAATGGCTTAAGGACTTAAGGCTATAAAGCAGAAAACACAGGCCTGTACTGAGCCACTATTCAAATCCCAGTGCAGGACCCTATGACAAGTCACCCCATTTCTGTGACTCTCATTACTCTAGGCTGTAAAACAGGTATATCCCTGCCCAGCCCACTTCCCTGGGTGAGAAAGTGTTTGTACAAGTCCGTTGTAGGTAGCAAAATGGAATCCAAAACACGACACCAGATTCAAGGAACCAGCTGGAAAGGTGGGCGGGACCCAAGCGTAGGAAGAGTCTTGAGACTCTGCCTCGGGACTGGGCGCTGAGGTGGGCGCACAGCTGAGGGGCAGGTGCACTGGCCAATAGCATCATGGGTTGGGTGAGGTGGGGATCCCCAGCGGCCCCCCGCAACAGGGGTGGCCTTGGGCCGCACTTCCCTCTGCCCCACCGTGGGCCAGCGCAGCCCTGAGGTCTGTGTGGCTTGGTCCTATTCCCGAGCGCCTGGGCCTGTGGAGCTTCAGGCTCTAGACCCATGACCTCCATCCGAGAGGTAAAGTCTTTTTAGCGAGAACAGCAGGCTGCTGGTGAAGCCACGAAGTGGAGCTGGTAACCTTGTCCCCCTCTGGCCCCAGCAGACCCTCAGGCTCTGGAATCCAGGTGTCAGGGAAATAACTCGCTTCCACAAAGGCAGGCCCTTCTGCTTCCTCTTTCGTTGCTCAGTGCTATCAGATCAGGGCCGGACTGGGACAAGGGAAGGCTGGGGAAAGAGCAAGGATGGATTTTCCACCGGAAACAGACATCTGCAGGCTTCCTGGAGAAATCTAGAAACAGTGGAATTCGGGGAAGCGAGGACACGGCCATCTTGACAAGATCCCTTTGCTTTGCTCCTTGCTGCCTCCGTCTCTCACCTGCTTTATTCCCCAAATCTTCTGGTTAGAGTTCCTGCTTCAAAGTTTGCCATTCCAACAAAGGCCCTGCAGCCCAGAACTGATGGCTGCAAAGTTCAAGTCTAATCGCCACATCTCGCTACTTAAAATCTTTATAGAGTTCCCCGTGGCTACTCAAGATAGAGGCCTAACACTTGGCTTTCAAGGCAGTAGAGGTTCTGGCTTCCTGATTTCTGTTCTGGCCACTTTCAACTCATTCTTCCCAAGTTCAGGGTTTGATAAACTCTTGTTTTCCCCAAGTTGATAAATGGATGAACGAGCTATTTCTACAGTTACAGGCAGCATTATCAGAATAGAAGAAACCCTCCATAAGCTGACTGACAAAGAAAACCTAACTCGCTCAGTTACCACTCCAGGAAACCTGAAGTCTTGATCTTTGATCAGCTACTGATTTTACTGCATAATCTGCCACTTGACTGCTTCCAGTTTCATCCCTTCATTTATAAAATAGTGACAGCGAAGTAATGTTTCTTGTACTTGTATCTTTACCTTTATGAGATACTTAAAGGACTTCAATAGAACACAGAAAGCACAACTTCAAAGTATTATTAATACATGTCCCTTATACCAAGGTGCATACCATGAATTACGTTTAAAATCCTCTTTGGTACATGAAGAACCTCACTGGAGTTTACGCTGGGCATGGATTTCACTCCACAGATTTCTTCTCCTGTGGCTGCATGTGAGGAGCAGGCCTGGCTTGGAAGCTTTGTCTACCTCTGCTCACCAGTTGTACTTGATAGAGGGAGCCATGGGGGCCAAGACAAGGGAAAAGATGTCAGCTAAGGAGCCTAGCCTGGATGAGGAGCAGATGACTCTTTTCTTTAAGGAAACCTTGAAAATTAATGCCCACAGAGCAATTGAAATATAAGTAAAATATTAGACTGTGGAGTCATGAGCAGCTGTAGGCCTTTGCTCACGCCATCCTTCTGATAACCTCATTTTCTCTTCTTCAATGCACTTTGTCAAACTGGGATTACTCTCTCCCTTTCTTCCTCAGCCTCCCAGTACACATATATCACATATATTTTTTCAGGTGTTTTTGTTGTTGTTGTTGCAGTTTGGCTGGGGCTGAGTTCGAACCTGCCACCCTCAGTATATGGGGCTTGCCCCCTACTCACTGAACCACAGGTGCTGCCCCATATATTTTTTATTTATCTAAATCTTAGAAGGCACAATACATGTTAAATGAATGAAGGAAGAAATGAAGGAATGATGGTTGGATGGATAGGTGCCACGGACATGAAGCTGGGAGATCTGAGTTCTTGTTTAGATCAACATGATCAATACAAAAACTGTGACGTAAGTAGGGCAGCAATTAATGGCTCCATTTTACACACCGTGAGACTGAGGCTCAGACAGCTAAGCAATTTAGTTGAAGATCCTGTTACAAAGTGGTTGAACTGGCTTTTATTTCTTAGGAATTTTTTCCCCTACAGCATCATAATTCTTGAAGGCAAGAAAGATTTAATTTTCACATTTTAGGCTGAGAACAAGCCTTTAGAGAAAAAACATTTACATGTCTGTCTCCCTCACCTCTTCCTCCTCAAACCGAGTGATTTCAGAGCGAGCCAAAATCATAGGCTAATTTTATAGACCCACAGGTCTGGAAAGGAACGTGGTCAAGAAGAACTGGACGTCCTGAAATCTCGCCTGTTTTTGCACAGTTCCCTGATGGAAGATGCAGTGCAGTTCCCTGCATGCAAAAGGAGTCTGTTTCCATGGCAGAGGAGGAAATGAGGGGGAAAGAGAGAAACAATAGAGTGTGTTTTCTCAGAATTGTTTCCCTAGACATACTGAACAATTCCACACGCAAGGGCAATTCAGTGACCAGGAGAGAGGCAGCAAGCGAGTTCTGAGAAATAGAACATCTCCTTACGTCTCCACCAAGGGACAAGATAAACAAGAAACTTGGGCATAAGTCTGTTTCATTGAGGTCGTGAACCTGACCTTTTTTCCTCCCTCTAACTCACATCTGTTCAGACAGAATCTGAAGCTAGACTTCCTTGGTTTTATCCCTGGGTTCTATCACTAGCTTGGTAATGACTCCTAACCTTGAATCTGTCTATTCTCTTCTCATAAAATGGGGATAATAATAATTCACACCTTCCTCATAGGTTGTTGTGAATATTAAGTGAATTAGTTTACGATAATACCCTCAGATCAATGTCTGGCACATTGTTAATGGTATTGTCACTATCATTGTTATAGCTGCTTGTTGGTAATTGAAAGAATGCGTGTACTTTTAACACTTACTTTCAATTAAGTTTTTTAAAAGGAGGGAAGAGTAGCTGGATCATTTGAGGTACTTCTACACATCCTAGCTTTCCTCCCCATCTTCCATTTCTCACCTTTTGGAAATTAAGACTCCATGGGTCTGGGGTGAAACATGGCATGCGTATTTTGAACTGTGAAATGTTTTCTTTTATCCTACCTCTAAACATAACACTCCACCAGAACCCCAGCTTCAGGGGATTTCTCTGGAGACTAAAGGTATTTTTTCCTCATGAGGATTACTGGGGTAGCATAAGCTTGGACAGTGCATGAACGTATTGTGAAGTTCATCCTCTGTCTCCAACAGAAGCTAGATTGAAACCAACCCATCTATTGATTCACACTTCCTTTCGCATTATGGATAGGCCGATGAGCTGACTCAAACTTACAGATGATATTATCAGGATGGCACTCTTTCTGCAGACGTTTGATATAGTATAGTATTGTGTATATGGAGATCTATAGTACAGAAAGATCATACGGTATTGTGTGCATTATTCTGCAACTGACTTTTTCTACTTTATGTCAACATCATTCTAGGTTTGTGCACATAAATCTAATTCATTCTTTTCTATAGCTGCGTAATATTCTATAATATATATTCACCATGATTTCTTCAGATATTCCTTGTTACTGTAAATGCAAATTGTTTCCTCCCAGAATTTCTTTTAGCCATGGGGCACCAGACTGCAATAAACACCCCGTGCATATTTCCCTGACTTGGGCATGCCTTTCTTATCTCTTACGATAGACTCACAATGTGTGCACATTGGCAATTTTAGGAAATATTGCCAAAAAGGTTGAAATAATTCACTACTGCCCTTCCACCAGCTCCTAGACATGTTCTGTGTGTAGTAAGAAGGGGGAAGGTCAGCTTGGAACACCTTCAAGTGTTTACTGCTGTGTAATATAACAAGACTATAATTTATGGTTTGTGAAGTATTTTGGATTTTATGGATCAGATAAAACTTCATTGGATAACATGCTGTCTGCCCTTTTCTTCACATAACTGTATCCAGGATGTGGCTAAATTAACCACCCACCATCCCACAGCCGTAATCATCAATCCACCCCCATCCCTCTTCCTAGTTTTGTATGATACCTACTTGAGGGAAGAAAGAGTGGGCAAAAGTAGATGCTAAAATCCTGCAGGGGTAGGGAAAGGAATTGTGGGAGTGGGAACTCATGCAAAGTGAACCCTGAGACCACGAGGAAGATGTCAGGCAGCAGGATAGAATCCTTATTTTCATGTTCTCTTTCTGCTCAGAGTCATTTTCAGCATAATAGCTTCTGACTTCTGTAACACCCTCCTGTAATCTCCCACAAATTCAATGGACCCTGTGTTGTCGTATCTCATCAGCTGTGTTATAATTCCCAGTAACTGGCACACAATTGATGTCCTATCCCTGAAAAGTTGGCCCCAAATAAAGGCTTCAGGGGGCTTAATGATAAGCCAGAGGCATTCTGAATGGATTCTGAAAGTATTCTAAGTCAGGACAAATCCTCACTGGAATCCAATTTGGCTATTTCATTACCAGTTCTATCTCTTGCATGCAAAAAGATGATAAACAACATTGTAAAGATGTAGATGAGATTGGCTCCTGCGACCTAATGTTTCCGATGAAGAGAGAAGTACACGTTGTTACAACAGGAAAAATGCACACAACGAACTCACTAGCAACAGAGTATTTCAGGCTTCATGATGAATAGGAATCGTTGTGATTTTTATTGCTTCAGAGACAAAGACCTGGCTACTCTTGCTTTTTGTTGTGGTTTGATTAACTTATGTGCACAGAGAATTGGTACATCTGCTCTCTGAACTAAAAGCCACTTTTTAAAAAGTAGGAAGTTGCCAACCATTTCTTACTGACCTGAACCAAGACTCCATAGGAGTGTAAAAAGAGTAATCAAAGTGAGTTTCTAGGACCAGGCTCTGAAGGATGGGTTTCGGCAAGTGACCCAGTTCCTTCATTTAGAAAATGGGTTAATGGTAGTTTTTACCTTATTTATGTATTTGTTTGTTTAGAGACAAGGTCTTACGGTGTTGCCCAGGGTCAAGTGTAGCATTGCTCTGCAGGATGAGTTCCAGCACGTGACTTCACCGCTGACCCTTCCAGCTTAGCCTCTTGAGTAGCTAGGACTACGGACAAACGCCACCACATCTGGCTTATGTTTTCACTTTTTATTTTTGTAAAGATGGGGGTCTTTTTGTGTTGCCCAGTGGGTCTTGAACTCCTAGCCTCAAGTGATCCTCCTGCTTTGGGCTCCCAAAGTGCTGGGATTACTGGTGTGAGCCACAGCACCCAGCAAGAACCTTATTATTTTTAAGGGGCACTAAGAAGAACCAACAGATAAACAAATGTGGACAAAGAGGGAAAGTTTAATAGAAAAATCTAGCCTTAACAATCATTAAGAACTATTGCACGTTGGCTACCATTTTAGATTGACAAACTTCTACGTAAGACGTTGGCAGTGGCAGTATAATGTAGTATTTCTGTATGTGGTTTTTGGTGTTGGACAGACCTGGTTAAATCTTCCCTTTGCCTCTTGGTAGCTATGTGACCTCCATTTCTTTGTTCACCATATGGGAATGCAGCAGAGGACTGTTATGTGACGCAGTGCGCACTTGATCTGTTGTGAGGGTGCTGTGCCTGGTAGCTGTGATTACACTTCTGCTATTGGCTGCCATATTGATCCCTGTATTTGTTTCCTATTGCTGTTTTAACAGACTGCCACAACCTTGTCTTAAAGCCTTAAAGCCACAGGAATTTATTATCTCATGGCCAAGTGTCAAAAGTGCCATACTCTGGGAAGGAATCAGTTCCTTGCTGCTTCTAGCTTCTGGTACCAGCCAGCATGTCTTGATGCTCCTTGGCTTGTGGCTGCATCACTCAGATCTCTGCCTCTGTCTTCACATTGCCTTCTCTGCTGTGTGTGTGTCCAATCTCCTTTGGCCATTCTTTATAAGGACACTTGTGATGGTACTTAGGGCCCACCAGATCACTAGGATGGTTTCTTCATCTCAAGATCCTTAATTTAGTCACACCTGTAAAAATATCATCCTATAAAATAATATTCATGGATTCTAGGCATTAGGACCTGATGTCTTTAGGGGCACCACTCAGCCAACTACAGCCCCTTATAATGTGTAAGGCTACCCTGGATTTCTGGAGATATATCTCATTCCTGATTGAGGGAGGGAGGGAACTGAAAGGGAGGCAATCATGACTTTATCTGACCAGCATGCTAAGAGGAAACGAGTATTTGTTGGTAGAAAACAAAGCAAAGATGTGTTTCTGTGCTACCGGATCATTATTTCAAACATAAATGCTGATCCTACATGGATGATATAGTACAGAGATGGAGGTACTGGATTCTGGACCTACATGGCCCTGGGTCAACCACCTTGTATTTGGTGTAACTTTGGAAATGCTTATTATCCTTATGCCTCAGTTTATTTATCTGTAAAATGAATTAGTACCTACCTTAGTGGGTGCCTGCGAGGACTAAGCAGGGCCCAGCTCACAGTTTTTACACTCTGTGTTAACCGTTACCATGCATTTCTGTGCATACAGATGGAGCAAAGTTTGGGGACTTGTAGGTTGAACGCTTGCTGCATTTCTGAAATAGAAATCCACCCTATCTGCTTTCTTTCTTCTAATTTCATCACTTGCTTCTAAGAGCATTATGCAGAGAACATTCTGGTTAATTAGGAATCATGGTTATGAGGATACCCAGTGGCTGAGACTCCTTATGTAATATGCAAACTAAGTGCACGCACTCCATGCAGACGTATGAAGGGCAGATCCGACTTTGTGGGCACTGAGACTTACATAACATGGGGACCCTTTGATGAAAAGGAACACAAAGTCACAGATGTGAAAGCAGGTAGAAAAATGAACTTCTACCGAGAAGGAGAAGAGAAAGTGTAACAAATCACTTGTGCAAGCTGGTCATGGAAGGCATAGGAAATGCAGGCGCCAGGGGCCAGCGTGCACGAATGGCAGGGCATGGGCCGTTAGGGACAGTCGCTCCGGAAGTAGTCTTGATGCTCTGGGTGACTGACAGCCCTCTCCTGGATCAGCAGCAATAAAGTTCAATTCATTAATCAAGGAAGGAGATGTATTACATACAAACTACAGCAATTTAATTTACTTTTTTTTGTGTGTGTGTATAGATACCTCTGAACCTACATTTTAATTTGGGATGGGGAAAATACAGTTCTGTGTTTCCTTTTAAGTTCTTAGCCTTTATCTAGAAATTATTATTCTTCAGCTCCTAGGCCTTACTTGGATGGAGAAGGGAGCCTGGAGACATGAGCCCGGCATGAGGTCAGGGTCACAGTGCCATCGCCACAGCACACACCTTCTTGTCCCCTGCTCCTTCTCTCCTGTCCCTCTTGTGTGCTTCAGTTTTTAGGGCTGTGTGGTTAACAAGCTGCACATCCTGGACCTGACCATCTGGACTTATTAATGCTGTCTGGGCAGATTTGAAGGGCCAACGCTATTCTTTCTAGAAAGTATTGTCCTTCAGAAGGAACCGGGGAAGGGGACAAGGCCTGTCTGTATGTCCCTCCCATTTCGGTTTCCCTCTGTCCTTCACACCTAACCACCCTGCCCCTATTCCAGAAGAATATACAGTTACACAGCTATGAAATCACTCACTAATTGGGGGACCTCTGAAAGCTCCCAAAACATGAGTGGCTAATGATGATGGAATTTTGGATGCTATGACAGGAAATCAGGAGCTCAACGTGGAGGAGTGCTGTGGGACACTCAGCTTCCGGGCACTTGCCAAATGACTCAGGCCATGCTGCCCACTCAGCTTACTCACAAGGCCACTGCTGCTCTTGCAAATAAACTGACCCCTGGATTGGCTGGCACAGTTAGGTTCACTCTTCCAGGCCCAGGGAGAGTGATGACCCACACCAGCCTGTCCACACCTCCTCCTCCTCAGCCAGAGCTGCGGCGTGTGGGGAAGTGTTGTGGATTCCAGCGTGGGACGGCACAGAGCGAGTGCTTCCTGGAGCCCGGGGTTCATCTAAATGGGCCTGGAAGGTGCAGAGAGGAGGGAACAAAACTGGCATCAGCTGCTTGAGGATGAGTGAGACCTGGGGCTGCTGACGGAGTCAGAGTTCCGTCTCTTAGCACACGCGTGTAGTAGCTACTCGTTCAAGCATTCATTCAAACACATGCCAGGCACCTTACTGGCCCAAAGATACAAAGAAAAGTTCACACTTATATTTACAAAAACATATGAGTGTATCAGAAATAATACAAAATGAGGTAGTAAATTCTGTGATGGAAGATATGTAGAGTTTCAGGGAGGCCAAGAACTGGGAATGATCGTGTATGTGTGCATGCTTGGACAGGGCTTCTCAGGCAAACCAGGGAAAATCAGTCACCTTCTTCTAGTGTATTTTGAATGAAAGAGGTCACCTCCCATGGGTTCCTGGGGCCAGGTGGCTTTTGCTCCAGCCTTGTCTTCTCTGTAGCCTCGTCCTGATGGCCACACACGTCATCTGCAATTACTGACCTATCTGTCTCATGTTTGTCTTTCCCAAAGTTCCCTAACCCAAAGCTGCCATCTGTAAAAACTTATGGGAAGGTTGGGGTTATGGATGGGGTCACAGAATGATGCAGAAGAAAAACCATTTAGAACAGAAAATTAGATGGCACTATTCTTTAAAAGTGCTATAACCCTTCTCACCCCAAGACATCTCTCATGGCCCTTCTCAAGCCCCTTGCCTGCCACCTTCACGTGCCCTGTCATGGTTAGGTAGTCACCTCTTTGCATCATTGCTGATGAAGAGAGTTCCCTTCCCCAGCACTTGGAAGGAAGGGGCTTTCCTCTGAGGCCACAGTTGGGTTCAGGCCGTGAGGTCTCTGGCATTACCGCCACACAAGGCTGGGGAGTGCACTGGGTGGAGTGGGTCAGCATGTTTGTGGTGGTTGGTCCTGTGCACCTGGGCTGCAGCCACCAGCTGGGACAGAGAATGCCCTGGAGCCACCGAGAGCTGAATGAGGTGCATGTCCATGGACACTCAGTGTGTGTCACACACAGCCTCCCAGGGAAAGGGGACAGGCAGATACTGCGAGTAAACATGTTGTTGCCTTCAAGCTTTAAGAATTCTACTGAGGAGAAATAAGTAGAAAGAAAGACACCAAAGTAGCCAGAGGTAATCAATCCAGAGCTCTGAGAGCAACAGGCACGAGTATCTTCCAGCCCAATCCCCCCAGCCCTGCCTTCCGGCCCTGCCCCGGCCCCTCTTTTCCTGAGCTCCTATCCCATTTCCCATCTTTGCCACTTGTGTCGACACTTACATCATACTCTGTCTTATCTTGTTTCCCAACTCTGGTCTCATGTGTATACATTAGCTCTTCACAGCTTGAGTATAAACTCTTGGGGGGTGCGACCACGCCTGACAACTGGCAAAAGGTATGAGGGAAACCCATTTTTAAAACTTGTATATTTACTCTAAACCATAATACAATCGAGTCATTGTATGGTACAGTGAAGTAAATTATGTAACAATTATTATAAAAAGCAAATCATTCTTGCTTAATTTCTTGGTTCAAAAATTATTTTTCAGGTTTTTGTAATAAAAAATTTTAAACATACACTATAGCAAAGAGAATAATATAATTAATCCTTCTATAACCATCACCTAGAATCTGTAATTTTCAAGGTTTACTTCTTGCTTTACTCATCTCCCTTTTATCTGGAGTAATTAAAAAGCTTTAATCCTTTTTTTTTTTTTTTTTTGCAGTTTTTGGCCAGGGCTGGGTTTGAACCCACCACCTCCAGCATATGGGGCCGGCACCCTACTCCTTTGAGCCACAGGCACCACCTTGTTATTCACCTTTATATACTTCAGTATCCATCTTTTAAA